>JAFVLL020008542.1:0-11630 GCA_021397915.2 Tor tambroides
AGATACCTTGAAGGACCTATCTGAGAGGTAAGACTCAAACCACTGGAGTGTGGTTCCTGAGATGCCCTTTGCCAATAGGGTTGACAGGAGGATCTAGTGGTTAACCGTGTCAAAAGCAGTGGACAGATCCAGCAAGATAAGTAACGAAGACTTGGAGGCTGCTCTTGCCAGTCTTAGGGCTTCAACAACTGAGAGCAAGGCAGTCTCGGTTGAATGTCCACTTCTGAAGCCAGACTGGTTGCTGTCCAGGAGGTTGTGCTGTGTGAGAAAGGCAGAGACTTGGTTGAACACAGAAAAAAAAATTATATATTGAAATAGCGGTGTATCTGATCCTGTGATGAATGAACTGATTCAGCTCCAGTTCCTCCCACAGTCACTGAACTGAGGAAACGCCGCTCATATGAGCGTGTGAACTGAATACTTTGAAATGAACGTTTTTGTGGTTTCTCATTGTTTATGTAAAAAGGTGAGCTGATGAAGACTAGTTTATTCACTTTATATGCTTAATTAGACATGAAAAACATCCATGTTTCATCATTATTGGGTGCTTTAATAATATAATTGCGTACAAGTTTCATTGTTATGTGAACTGAAGCAGTTCATTGAATCGAACTGTCTGAAAGAACCAGTTCACGGAAAAGAATCATACTTCCCTGTTTGCACGAGTCTCTGGATTACAGGTAATAATGTTGTGAATAACGTTCAGTTTCTTGCACAGACCGAGTGTTCCGCTTCACAAGACCTCAATACATCATCAGGAGGCACAGGGATTCATTTTGTGCTTCCTGATATGCTTTTTTATTTTCAAAAATGGGCAGCTGCTGATTCAAATTTATGAATCATCATGAAGCACGGTTTGAGCTAAATATCTTCCTCACTGATTTCACTACTGCAGAACAAATAAGTCTCCTACACCGAGGATGGCCTGAGGGTGAGTAAATGAACAGCAAATGCTCTTTTTTGGGAGAACTATCCCTTTAATTACACGACACACTTGATAACAACAGCTCACACATCCATAAACCAACAATCACCATATTACCGTAGACCGCATACATCGCACACCCCTATTATTAGGCAATCTGTTAAAATGACACGGATCATGATTTGAGATGTTGGCCATATGATCCTCCACTAACCATGTTGACTGTAATCCAGCCATTATTCTTCTATCCAGTGTGCAAGCCAAAGACAGCTACAGAAAGGAACTAATAACTCTATGTGGTGTTGGATAATGGGAGACAACAACAAAATCCTCCTCTGGCTATACGCTCAAAATATAGAGTTAATAACTAGGCTGCTGAATTACTGATTGAGCTGAGGGTCTTTGTTATGATGGGGAAGTCATTTCCAACATGAGCACACTTACAGTTCACACACAAGCACTGAACCTGAAACACACTCACAATGAAAACTGCATATCATCTTGCATTTAAGCGCTATTGAGTCAGTGTCATGTTTATTTTAGGGGTTTAAGAAAGCAACATAAATGCAATCAATAATGAACTTTTGGCATGCTAGAGAGAGTATTCTGAATATGATTTCAGATAATGAAAGTAAGCTCTCCTACACTAAGAGGGGTGTGCTGTATGACCACAGCTCATGATTCGAGCGATGTGAACCAGTATATGAGAGACTTGGCTTTCCTGGATGAGCTGTCAGATGGACAGAATTACCCAGACGGGTATATGTGAGAGCTCTGATATATCTGAGAAACAGCTGTCTGCTAAATGCCACGACAGAACACTCAGAATCAAGTATTTCAGAGAGACCTGTGTTCCTCATGAAACCGAATCTGCTGATCTTCACTGAACATGACACTTTCACTATCACTGACACAGAAAACAATGATTTTACACACATTTACTGCGGTAACCAACCTCCAAAACACTACAGTCACTGTTTCTACATGGAGTCAGGGTCATTTAAGAGACAAGATTTCATAATATTGCTGTCATTTACATCATTATCGCAGTGGTTTTATAACAGAAACTCTAATAACTATAGTATTTTGGTGCAAATTCTGCTTAGCAAGGCATACATATAATTTCCTGTAGAGTTACAGCATCACACACAGTGTCAGGTGAAATATGGGCCTAACACTAAACACAGGAAGATCAGCTCAGAAACAATGAAAACACGGCAGGGCTCCAGAGCTGACATACCTTCACTAGGACTAAACCTGGAGAGATTTAGCACGAATACCGTGCTGACAGAGTCGATACGACATGTGTAGCACACTTTACCGAGCACAGCTAACATGAGCAGCTAACCAGTTAGTCTCCTCAGCTTCACGGAAAACCAGCACAGCAGCCCGTGATGAGCCTAGGCTGTCGTTTATCTGACACACGCTGCGATAAACCCCAGGAACCCTGCCCGAGCCGAGAGCTAGCATGGGTTAGCAGGTTCATTCACAGCGCCACTAACTAACCAGGGCTGCTAGCACTCACTCAGATGGGCTTTACTAACCACTCTGATCTGGGAGGAACGGAGTAGTGTTTTAATCAGACGCTCAGCTCCACAGACACGACAAAACACGACGAGCTAAGCGAGCAAACAGCGACTCACCTGCTCGCGTGGAGTCGCATACTCCTAGATCGAGCATTAGATTGATGTTTTCTTGCGATAGATGGACACAATGAGAGAGAGAGAGAGAGAGAGAGAGAGAGAGAGATCGCTTCCTTGTTTCTCCGCTAGACTCTCCTGCTCTTATCAGGCTCCTTTCACAGATTTACTCGAGAGACTCGCTTAAACTGCCATCACTATCCTCACATCCACCGCAGCCCATCGAGACGCGATGACTCCAGCTCCTGCTCTGCTTTCTCAGATATCACGATCTCGGGCTCTTCGGTGGTTTGTGCGTCTGCAGAATCCTCGTCTGTGATTCAGAGGGCCGATATTCCAGGCGCGTGTGATTCCCAAACGCTCTGCTGAACTGAAAGGGAAAACCGCATAAACGGATAAACGTGCCTTTTGTTCGCTCTTTCCTATTGTGCTCCTCTGCTGTAGGTGTATAATATCATCTAGACTGTCCCCGCGAGCCAGATCAGCTCTTACATGATCCTGACGCCATCACACTCTGCCCCTGCTCCCGAAAATCAAATAAATAAATAAATATGGTAAATAAAAAATATGGAGAGTTAAAAAAAAATAATACAAAAGCTCCTCCCGGTCTATTCGTCACAGCCGAAAGGCATCATGGGAAATGTGGTCCATTAGTGCCCTACCCCAAAACATTCCTGTTAGTTATATTGCTGATTTTTTTATAGCACAATGCTTCAGATGTCATATCAGTTAAATAAATAAATGCATAGTGCTTTTAGTGCTATCAAAAGATTAATCGCGATTAATCGCATCCAAAATAAAAGTTTTTGTTTACATAAATGTGTATATTTATTATGTATATATAAATACACACACACATGTATATGTTTAAGAAAAACATGTTATGTTTATATATTTATATAAAATATAAGAATATAAATGTTTATACATGTCAATATTTTCAAAATATATACTGTATGTGTGTGTATTTATATATACTAAATATACACAGTACACATACATATATTATGTAAATAAAAACTTTTATTTTGGATGCGCTTAATCGCGATTAATCGTTTGACAGCACTAAAAATACACACACATACAGTTTATATATTTTGAAAATATTTACAATTATATATTTATATTAATTTAAATAAATTTATTATATAAACATAACACATTTTTCTGAAATCTATACATGCATGTGTGTGTATTTATATACACATAATAAATATACACAGTATGCACACACATATTATGTAAACAAAAACTTTTATTTTGGATGCGAATAATCGCGATTAATTGTTTGACAGCACTCGTGTTTTTAAATCAATACAGACAGCAGCAGCAATAATAATAATAATAATAATAATAACAACAGTAAGGTGGTTTGCTGGAGAGTTTGAGTAAGTGTGAGGAGAGTCAGATGTCTGACTGAGCGGCTAGCATTAGCAGCTAACACACACACACACACACACCGGCTCCCTCTACAGCTGCTGTAAAACACATCACGCACTCCGCACAGTCCCGTTAAACACACACCAGCGTCGTCAGATCAGGGCTAGACTGGCTCGGGCTCGTCTTTAGCGCAGAACAGAGCGAAGATGATCAAGCTTTTCTCGCTGAAGCAGCAGAAGAAGGACGAGGAGTCCGCGGGAGGACCGCGAGCCGGAGCCGGCGGGAAGAAGGCGAGCGCGGCCCAGCTGCGGATACAGAAGGGTACGAGAACCACAACACCACCACCCTCATTTATATCACACACACAGAGAGAGAGAGAGAGAGAGATACATTCAATGCAGCTCGGTCGTGCTTTCAGTCCAGACTGTTTAAAGACACGTTCTCGTAACGATGAGGAGGGAAGGAGGAGAGCGAAACTAGCATTAGCCGCCGCGCTAACATGTATTAGCGCACTCTTTAGTTACTCTGCGCTGTTTTATTCTTATTATATACTCGATGTTTGGGAACTTCAGAGCAGTCGCAGGGAGTGAAGCTCCTGTCTAAAGCCACACATCACGGGAGAAACGCTCAACTATCGAGTTTCTTTCACAGTCATAACATTGAGGCCTAGAGTTTGTTGTGTGAGTATCAGCCTCAGAACGACTCTCGGTCCATCTGTGTTGAGCGGCACACCTGGACAGATGTGGGCCAGCATCTGCTCTGTGTGGGGAGTTGGTCAGTTAGTAAGCAGTCAGGTAACACACATTCATCTGCTGCTTTTACCCCATCAGATCCCTGATCCTGCTGGACTCTTGACAGTTCAGTGAGGAAACCTGCTCTCCAGGTTATGACTCAAACATTACAACAAGCTCAAGGGATAGTTGACTCCTCTCAGCACTTACTCTAACTTTCGTTTATATTCATAACACAAATTGAGGGCATTTTAATAAAACCTGAGAGATTTCTGTCCCTCCATTCAAAGTTCATTCCACGCCTCAAAAAGTAGAAAAAAGCAAGTCTTGAATCCTTCTGAATTGGGTGGTTTTCTGAAGACACTCAGCTCTTTGGTGCAGAGGGTCAGTCGTGGTCTGATGATCCCGGTGTGTGTGTGTGTGTGTTTCTGAGTGTGCAGTAAAGCGGTGGTGTCTCGTGGATTGCGGTCACCATGTCTGATGAGGGTTTGAAGCGTTGGAGCTGTGTTGGAGTGGTTTGCTCGTATAGCTCGGTATCTCTCAGACGCAGGGAGCTGATGCTGGAGCAGTGTGAACGCTACATTGATTCACTCCTTCTGAAACTGCGTTTCTATTAAGTAGTTTAAAATGAAGTAGTTAACAAGACACTAAATGTGAAAATGAATGAAATAAAACATTAAATGCATAAAATGTATTTAAATACATAGAATGTAAGTTTTGAATTTACTCTTATATTTATGTAAGTTTCTGAAAACTCAATAGTGTCATTATTTAGCTCGAGGCAGGTCTCTGTTGGTTCAGTTCAGATCACGATTTCTGCTTTTCTCAGTTTATTAAGCAGAATTGCCTGTGGGACATTATTTATCCTGAGAAGGCTTCATTTTTAGTTGCTATTTGCATTATTGCATTTGTTGCTTTGCATTAGTAACAAGCCTCCACAAGCATCGAGGTTGCCAGATGTCAAGACTTTAAATCCCTCAATCAGAGTTTTTTCTTAAATCGATACATTTAATAATGATGTGATTATCAGAACACAAAGGCTGTGATTTAATGAAATAAATATATGCACTGCGTGTTTTACAGTATTTTGGGTGCGCAGCCACTTTGAGCAAGACTCTCACAAAACAGCATGTGTGAAGCACACCAGTGTGCTTTTAGGAAACACATTCACATTTTATCAGAAAAAATAGCAATTAGAGTTTCGTGACTCATGCAGCGCTACTGTAAACAACAGCACTTGCTTAACATTTTGAATGTGAATTATTGATCGGTTGCCTTCAGTTTTTTCATTCCAGATGGCCATTAATTACTATGGTTTAAAGCTGCTTTAAATACATTTTTGACTGTAGTAAAGCATAAAAATACCATAATAACACATTTGCAGATGTTAAAGAGACACTCTAGGTTCTCACACTCGTTTCTCTGAAAATCAACACTACATCAGTTATTCTGCCGGGAAATGTGCGTTCCGTGCCGGAATGTCTGTTTTTGTTTTGGTCTGTGTGACTCCGCCCACTGACAGTTTACCCAATAGTATTTCAACACCTCGGGTTGCCAGTTGGTGGAAAACACAGCATATTGCAGCCAGCAAACAAACTGGGTCAAAAGCCGGGGCATCCACTGAAAACAGCGCTCTCCAATATTCTGAATGTGGACTGCAGTACTCGCTTCAACCACTAGCTGTCAATATTACAGCGTGACTGGCTGAAATATTGCCCAGATTCACTCTTACATAAACAAACACGCATGTAAACACAACCGGCTTCATCACCATCAGCAAAAAGTTGATGTCCATATTCTGTAAGCTAGGTCCATAATGTACTGATCTACTGAACTCCTCAGCGTTAATGTGACATGAAACATGAACGTGAGGAACATGTCAGCCAGTATATCTACAATCAGGGCTTCTGCGGCTCTATAATTCACTCTTCTGCTAATTAAAATGATAAAAAAGCACTTAAATCAGCGCATCTACTGAGCAGAAATCCCACCGTCAGTCAAGGGTCATCATGTCTCCAGTCTGAATGGTTGGGCTCTCTGATAATATTTAACATCGAAACCTTCACGGTGAACGCTGCGTGGTCTGTGGTTGTGCGAGCGCGTAGCATCATGTGTGTGTGAAAGTGAAAGTAATGCTGCTGCTGTTTGTTCTGTGTCAGACATCAATGAGCTGAACCTGCCAAAGACGTGTGAGATCGTGTTCCCCGACCAGGACGACCTGCTCAACTTCAAGCTCATCATCTCCCCAGACGAGGTCTGCCGGTTCCCTCTCTCTGACTGTCCAGCATCAGTGAACGGAGCACAGATCACTCACGCTCAGGCTTGGGGATACAAAATCAGCTCAGAATCCCATACTTGTAAAAATTAAAATTTCCATTCCACCTATCGATTCCTGTGTGCACATGTTTTGTCTTTGAATCATTGATTCAAGAGATTCATTCAAAACACTGATTCATCCAAATCTTGAGCGAGTCGTTGAAGCATTCCATGCATAAATTCCATCAGATTTTGTTTAGTCGTCTAATATTTTTCCTTCAGAATTGTGAGAAAACTACAACCTCCATTAAAAAAAAAATTCTCAGTTTATCCAGAAGCGTGCCGCTGTATTTTGCACACAAACAGCTCTTAATGGAGTCCAGTTTTTTGTGTAGCCTGCTGTTTTTTCGTTCATGGTATTCAGCAGCAAATAAAAGTTTTGCTAAAAGACACAGGGAGTAAATATGTTTTGATATCTAAATCTTTTAGACATGTTAAGCACACTGGAATCGATGAGCAGAACTGGCGGTGGTGTAATCTGTGATGCAGCGTGCCAGCGGATCTGTGCTGTTGCTCACGCCGAGTCTCTCATAGCAGCATGTTACTCCGGCTGATGTCAGCCTTGAGCATTTATCATTCTCTGTATTGTTCTTTTGCAGGGTTTCTATAAAGGTGGGAAATTTGTCTTCAGTTTTAAGGTAAACAGCAACTCGGGTTCTGTGAACACTCAACTAAAGACCCCCGACAGATAATAATATAAGAGTGAGCAGATCCAGATCCAGCCGTAGTTCTTGAGAACTGGGATCTGCTTGTGTTTAGGCCTTACAATTAAAGTACACAGATAAACAGCCAGGATCTACAGGGAGCGCAGCAGAAAGAGATTTAATATTAAATATCTTTGATAATGTTTTTTTTTTTTATGTTTCCTAGTTCTGAAGCATGAGATGTAATATTATAATAGCTTAACAAAGAGTTTAACCTGATTAAATGTTATATAGTACTAGATAAGAAGAACTTAATAATCACTGAAATGTAAAATGTAAACACTGTACCTGCAGAAATGCTATGTTTGAGTGACACATGTCTTCAGATTTGTTTTGGGCGTGTTTGTGGACAGCTATACCTCTGAGGATCCCTCAGGACTTCCTGTTTCTTGCTCGCGCGTCAGACCTGATAAGTCTTTATTTTCTGCTGCCACAGCCATAAACAGTCAAAACCCTATCTGTAAAATTGGTCGATTTGCATGGAATTGGACATCTTTATACAACAGGCTTAATTTAATTAGCTTAAAACAAGATAGATGCAAAAAATGCAGGAGTGTGGATTTTTGTCAAATTCTGTGATTTTTGTTTAGGAAATGTAATATTTTTTCACCCTTTAGTTAGCCAAGCTGTGTACATTTCTTTTCAAGTCTTTGCTTTAACTAGCTTTCTATCTGAGTAATTACAGTTTGTTTTGTTCATGTTTGTTTATGTCTTTAATTGTCATTTTCAGATGTATTTGAAGTTCAGAGCTGACTCGTTTGGTCACGGCATTATTTCTGCTTTAAAACAGAACACTTGTACTGAAAACTGACCGGTTCTAGTGGCTGTGAATGATCTCTTCTCTCTTCAGCAGTGATTAAAGTCCAGGTGTTTTTCTTCCAGGTAGGACAGGGATACCCTCACGACCCTCCTAAAGTTAAATGTGAAACGATGGTCTATCACCCCAACATTGACCTGGAAGGCAACGTCTGTCTAAATATTTTGAGGTATTGTGTGCACTCTTACACATTGTGATATAATAACAAGGATTTGTCATGTGGGTGCTGTCCAGTGCTCTGTCCCGGTTCTTGTGGACAGGATAGTGGAGTCATGGTTGTGGGACTTACAGTCCAGGTCTCCTGAGGGCTGCTGCTCAGTTTTACTTTCTATGGCAAAATTGTCACGGCCCTGCAACGTAAAATGAAAAGTAGCTCTTGTTTTTTTTAATCATTTTTGGGCCACATAAATTGCTGCTTCCAAGACGTTAGAAACAGTAGTTTTCATTTGGTCTGGTGATCAGAAGCTGTCACCATATCGTTACGATTTTATTAGAATAACCTAAAAGCTTGTCACCTATATGAGTGATTTCATTTCATCATAATATACATCACAATCTAGTTACTCTCGATGGAAATACGGTTTTTATGATAATTTTAAATTCCAGGGAAATTTTACAGTTCCCAATATTCTTGAATTTTTGATATCAAAGTAAAAATACTAGGTCTTTAATAGGTCAAATGTTTTCAAGCAATCACTGAAGACAAATAATCAGTCTGTATGAAGTAAGAGCAAAGAAGCGACAGCGCCATCGATAGGACGTGAATGTAATGGATGTGGATTAGGGCTGTAACGGTGCGGGTGTTTCGCTTCGGTGCATGTGTACCGAACAAATACAGCATTGTTTTAACCTCCCAGGGAAACTTACAGCTTTATATATCGTTCTTGTGACAAGAATCAAAGTCTCATCTTTCAAATTCTGTCCTTTCTTCAGGAAATTCAATCAATAAATGCCGTTTTGACACTCTTTGATGTGGCGCGACAGATCGCTGTGTAAATGCCTCAGTGGTCATCCCTTCCTCTTTACTGCTAGTTTTAACGCAAAATAAACATGAATGAACATCTCACGTAATCACTCACTCAGTGTTTCGACCGCGGAAAGACGTCAAAACTAAATGTCACGTAGCATTTCATTTACCTCAGGCATCAGTGTCCACAGCTCGATATTTGCTAGAGAAATGAAGTCTAGAGAGGAGCATTTCGCCAAATATTAGACTATATACTTATTATATTTTACTTGACCTGTCTTAATTATGTTTAAATGAATGTTATGCAACGTTATGACAGCCACTGTGTAAATGATTATATTTCAACAACAAATTGAAATTTTATAATTTAGAAGTTAATTTAAAAACTGTATTATGATAAATTTACATGTTTGCATACAATTTTTTTTTAAGTTGAGTGTTGATTATTATTTTTAAGAATAAATAGCAGTGGAATTGAAGTTTGGGCTCTGTAGTTAATTGTAACCTTATAGTAATGTAAAAGGGCTCCCTATAGTAGAGCATGAGCTGAGGTAGATTTGTGTCCCTAATAAAATTATTTAGAATTGAATTTATTTAAAGAAAAAGCAATTTGTTCAGTTACCCACTGTTTAGTTTAATTTAAAAAAAAAAAATCTTTTTGTGTTCATGTTTGTGTAGTCAACATCCACATGGGACATCCCCAACACTGGGTCCCGACCAAAGACTGCTTTGATGCTTATCCTGGACTTAAAACTGCATCACGATATTTT
Source organism: Tor tambroides (assembly GCA_021397915.2). Taxonomy (NCBI): domain Eukaryota; kingdom Metazoa; phylum Chordata; class Actinopteri; order Cypriniformes; family Cyprinidae; genus Tor; species Tor tambroides. The sequence continues at coordinate 10,251 of JAFVLL020008542.1, forward strand.
CTGGTATTTATTGCGATAACGATATCAATGATGATAATTCGTATGCATCCACTGAGAGAGAAAAAAAATAGGGTGTTGTGAGCACACAGGTGATGTAATGTGTGTTTGACTCATACTGGACTCCAGAGGGCGCCCTCGTGCTGAAACTCCTCATGTGCATCACAGAAGTAACAACTGATGATGTGCCAGGAAATCCCTAATATGGACAAAGACATCCAGCTATCGCTGAGTAAAAATTAGATAGAAACGCTTAAACTGATCAAACATGAAGACAATAAACACATGATTGTGACAATCTATGGTTTTTCTGTGTTTTTCAAGCCATCTTGGGCATTTTTTATAAGAATAAAGTATATTTATAATGCAGTGCTAATCGATATAGGATTTCTGCCTCATTCTGTGACATGAAAACAGGTCTGGTCACAAAAATAAGTTATTTCAATCACTCGACTGATGTTATACAGTTTATTTGGAGTAACACCGTGTCCTAACTACACGCGACGCGACAAGATTCCAGTGACAAGCAATTTGACGCGACAGAATCAATCAAATATCACAGCCAATCAGAGGCGTGTGTGGGCGGGGCCTCTCTGGAAGCACTCTGCACTCGCAACGAAATTGATAAGTTTATAATCTATAAATATTAACCTTTTTAATGTTATTAAAAGAGATTTTTTACTGGTATATCGCAAACGATAAGATATCGCCCATCCCTAATATCCTGCACAGCCTCTCGGGTGAATGCAAGCAGAGTATAACGGGGATAAACGGTTGGACAGTTGTTGAATTATCAGTCATGTAATGAAGTATCCTGAAATTCAACATCGCTCTTTCTGTTTCAGAGAAGACTGGAAGCCAGTGTTGACGATTAACTCCATCATATACGGACTACAGTATCTGTTCCTCGTAAGTTCAGCTCTGTGTTGTGTTTAGATCCCAGTGACACCAACCTCAAACCCCGCTGAGTTTGTCTGGGTCTCCTGCTGGCCTTCATTAACTCCAGCTGGTGTCTGTGTTCCTCCTCCAGGAGCCCAATCCTGAAGACCCCCTGAACAAAGAGGCGGCGGAGGTGCTGCAGACGAACCGGCGGCTCTTCGAGCAGAACGTCCAGCGGTCGCTGCGCGGCGGATACGTGGGCGCCACCTACTTCGAGCGCTGCCTGAAATAGTCCCGCCGCGGGCCTCACATCCCTGAATGCATTTATCGTTTACATGCGCTGAGACGCACTGACCGACACACTGACCGCACACAGAGGGGGGTTTCGGAGGGGCCGGTCAGTGATTGTTGCTCAGAGAATTCAGTCGTATTTTGCCACTATGCTGGTACCCACTGTTTATTTTTGCTGAGATTCACATGCTAACTTATCCTCCCACTCACAGA
>JAFVLL020008543.1:0-15558 GCA_021397915.2 Tor tambroides
TTGGCCACGCTGGAGACGCGGCAGATGAACCGCCGATATTACGAAAACTATGTGGCCAAGCGCATTCCGGGTAAGCAGGCCGTGGTGGTGATGGCTTGTGAGAACCAGCACATGGGTGAAGATATGATTCTGGAGCCGGGGTTGGTTATGATCTTCGCTCATGGCGTTGAGGAGATCTTATAGTCTGTGAGTAGGTGGGTGCCAACGATGAAAAGCAGAAAGGGGTTTACAGAAACTGAATTGATTTCCCTCCTCTAAAAAATCCTCAGTTCATCCCACTAAAAATTTCAAGACCTCTTCGGCAGTCGTTACCTCAAATTTTAAGGAAGGACACAGGCAGAGAAAGTCTCAGCTCGTGGACCTCCAGCATTCCCTATTCTCTTTGCCTTAAATGGACATTTTTCAAAAAGTGGACCCTAATGACAAAAAAACAACTTGAAACATTATCAGGGACGATGGTACACGTATGTTTTAACATTAACATTGAAATCAAAAGGATTTGAAGTGATGTCTAATTTCCCCTTTAACATTTATTTCCCTCTTGAGAGCAAATATATGTCACTCACAGCTTAAGACAAGTTAAGATTCTTGTAAATACAGATGATAAAGAAATATAGACAAATATGCTATCTGTCCTTGTTCTAATAGAGTAGTGGACATTTTTAGAGTAGAGTGTTTTAACTACCATGGATCTCAATCTTTCTTTTTTTCTTTCAATAGAGCTATGATTAAAGTATGCTAGATTAAGAACTCTGCTCGGTGTTTGCACTGTGTGGTGATTGGAAGAACAAGATGTCATGAATCTCGTTTTGTGAAGATGTTTGTTTTTCTTGAGTGGAAAGAGTGATGGAGAGGATGTATATGATGGAAATCAACAGCTGATTTGATACCTTTTATTCCACACTTTCATTTTCAATTCAAAAATTATTTTTATTATTTTTATTTCATTATTTTCTACTGGCATCACTGGCTATTTCACTATTATTAATCAGAACTAGATTTTTCGTCAAGATGGTCTTAGTGACCTCAAAGGTTTTTTTTTTTCTAGTCGATTCACCATATGCGAACCCATAAATGATGGATGAAAAGTTTATGAATGAATATGAAGTATAAAAAACATTGTGAAAAATGACCAACCTACAGCTGATATAAAACATGTTCATGTGATGCTCAACCATATCTGGACCTGTTTACTGTGGTTTACATCAGAACCGTTTTTTTATCCATCATTTGCCACAGCACCTCTTGATGAATTTCAAAGAATAAAGAGAGACGGAATGGTTGAATGTTTGTGTATATTGTGCAATTGACTCCTGGATAAGAATTTATTTTGCATATTTTACGTACCTTTGTTGTACATAGTTGATTTAAGAATCAGTTTAATTTGTGGTGTACGGTAGTCGTCTCTGCAACCAAAGTGTTTTATTGTGTTGTATGCACATCGTGCTTGCTTTTTTGTTGCTGTTGTCGTTGCGCGGACACCGAAAATGGAAGTTCAGCGATTCTGAAATGTATCTTCGGATCTATTGTGTGTCATCTGCTTCAGTGCTGCATAGACCTGAATTCTCATTGCGTTGTTTACAGTAGCTTTTTTGCAAATGTTGTTCAATGAGCTGAAAACTTAAGGACTGAGAATGTTTTACTCTGCAATATTCAGCCAGGTCTATGTGTGAATTAGGGAGAAATGTCTGTGAACTTTGCCTTATCACACTTCATTCGATACTTCACTGCATGATCGCTGTGTAGTGTGTCACATGGCTTCTCTGCACATCCTCTCGCAATCGCACCCCGAAGCTGGAGAGATTAAACATGACCCAGTGTGTTTCACTTCTTGGTTCTGATGGATCTGGTCACCTTCCGTATCATTCATGAAATAAAAGTTCACATATTTGCGTTTAATTCATCATGTCTTACTGGACACGCAACACTTTCTTGACTCTCAGGTTTTATCATCTGATAACAGGGATGAAACGTTCGAGGAGCTCATGTTTCCCACTGCAGCATTGTCCGTGGATGTGGCATTCTTCTGTTTGTTTGTTTTTGTCTTTTATTCTTGCTTTTGTGCTGTGGGTTACTGACAGAATATGAATAAATATCATTGATTTTGCAATACGACACCAGTGTCTTTGTCTTTATTAACAAGGTAGCAGGAACTTCTTGGTTATGTTTACATCAGCTGTTTTTAAAAATGCAATGCTAACTAGAATAGACAGCTCACTTCCTCTGTTTTTCCTCTCTTCTACCACAGAATGTCACTAAAGTGCAATTTAACTGTTAAAATGAGCAGTCCAAAGAGTTCTAAAGTATTTCTGTTGCCATATAACATCATTTGCAGCTACATTAACTCTTATTATTGCTATTTGGTGACTGTGTGGTCACTTCTATCTGCTCATCTCTGTTCAGTGTTTTGAGGCCAAACAGCATACATATTCACATACACGCAGGAATAATCCTCCTGTTGTTGGTATTTTCTTTGACCAGCCCGTAGCCACTAATGCAGCAAGTCATTTTAATCCAGCCCATTATAGTACCAGTGAGGATCGGAATGTCACATTGTTTTTCCAGCAGCTCTCATTACTAGCTTCTGCTCAACACGAAATACACTGACTGCTCGCTCTTTTGGTAATAACATTCTCTTATGGTTTTATGTATGTATGTAAAGTATGTATGCAATATCAATCCATCCATCCATTCGCTCATCATTCTGTTGTTCTATCTATCTGTCCGTCCGTCCGTCCATCCATCCATCCATCTAGTTAGGATTTCATTCTGATAAAAAACAGTTAAACAGTTTTGTTTCATGTCTCCCTAATAAATGAAATGGTCTTTAATCCCTTTCAAAAAAGTAAGGATTTGATTGGAGCTTTTACAATCTGGTACCACAAATTCCTGTATCAGTTAGTCAAACATTTGGCAATCAAATATATTGCAGTTTAATTATGTGATAACTGTTAAAGCTATTGCACAATCTAAAAGTACAGATATAAATACAATCATTCAGATGCCAAACATCTTACTGAAAATGATGGCATTTGATGATGACACTTTTAATAGTTTAAATGTCACACCACCCTGTTGATTGTGTGTGTGTAACTAAAAATTTAACAAGTTTCAGTTGATTAATCATTCATGCATATACTATCTATCTATCTATCTATCTATCACTAGAATTAGTGTGCTCGATGAGAAGCAGTTCATACACACACAGAGCATCTGATCAAAGTGCATCACTCAGCTCAGACACATAAGTGCGGGCGGTGCTGTGACTCTATGGGAGTGTCACTCACAGTTAGGCGTGTTCACTTCACTGTCAGTTCTCCACCGGACAAACACAGCTAAACGCTTTCTCACACACGAAACTGGTTCTGCCTCCTTCGCCACTTTTTTATTAATTTTTCTAAGCGCTGAAGCAGTTTTCGAAGTGCATCTGACACTGGCGATTGTGTTCTTGGCGTCTGTTTTAAAGATAGGACAGAATCACTAACCGGGTGCTGCAGACCTCAAGATATTAAGGTAATGCCAACTCTTATTTATTTTTGTGGTAAAACGAGTGAGTTTTAGAGGAGTGACCACCTTTTAAACAGTAACAGTGATTTTGTATTATGTCGCATGTAGTTTTTATGCACGATTTCTTACGGTAGAGACTCATAAGGTTGTGTCTCAAAACCTCTGACTGTCCAAAAAGCGTGTTCGGACGTTTGTATCGATGCCCAGAATGCTGTCTAGTTAACGATGGGAATCGTAAGGAATGTAATGATTCTAAATTCGATTCATCTTGACGAGTTCGGTTCCGTAACGGTTCCATTTAGAATTCTTTTCTTTTAGTACTTTGACGAAGAAATGTCTTTTTAGAGATCCTTATTAGAGTTACTGCCCTCAACAACAGTTGTTTGGAAATAAGATATTTTCAGGTTTCTGTGCGTTTGACAAATAAATTTAATACAATTTTATTGCGATTTTTTTACAGACTTTTTAATGGCTTTTCACAGACTTTTCTAGAGGCAGCACAAAAGCATTCCGATAACTGGCTCTAACAAAATGTGAAAACATATTTCAGTTCGTTCTTAATTTTTATAAAATAAATTCAATGTGTGTATCTCAAATTCATTTCACATATGAACAATCAATAACTCATGATGTTAATATAACATGATGATGCAATTATTAAGTTGAGGTTCAGTAAATGAGTAATATAATTACTCCTGATTCGTAAGTGTTTTTGATTTACTAAAAGAATCGGCTCATATGATTCATTCTTTCGCAGTCAGTCTGCACTTGTCGCGCTGGATGTTTATGATTCATTAAAAAGAACCGGCTCATATGAGTCATTTGTTAGGGAATCGAACTACTGTTTGGTGTACGCTACGTTTCGGACTGTAAATTCACTAGTAGTATTGCGGTGAATAGTAGGAAATATCGTCATAGTAGTTTTTAGCACGCCGTTCCAAATAATGTTAACTCATCCGAATGTAATGAAAATTTTGATTTGATTTGGTTTGGGTATTTTAGTGAGCTAAAGAGACAGCTCACTAGATTTTGAGAGATAGCCTAGCTGTGCGATTCTCAGTCATGTTTTGTAATGCACAGACCAGTCTATTTTTAATTGTACCACTTAACTGCTTTTTGGTGGTTTTCCTCTTTGCTTCGAAGTTGTTGACTCTGGTTGTTGTTAGATGTTTTGTTATTCTCTTTCACTGAACTATTTGCATAGACTGGGGATCCTGAGTCATACTGTTAAGTGCTTGGAAACGTAAAATACGCTTAAAAATAAGTAAAAGGTGGTTTTTGGAAGTTTTTTCACTGTTTAAAAATACAAAGGCTTGGTTCTCCAATGTACTTTCAAAGTACCATGCTGAAAAAAACCCAGTTTAAGGTGTTTTGCTGGTCTTAGGTGGTTTAGAACGGTCTAACTGGTCTTCCAGCTGTAGTAGTCTAATCTGGGTTAAGGCGGTCTCCCAATCTGACCATTTGAAAAGTTTCCCAAACCCCTTCAAAACCATCAAAGCAGTCTGGTTTAAGATGTTTTATTCAGCAGTACACCATGACACTAAATATTACTTTTTGTGCTCCTTATGTATCATTGTGTTATCTGACACATTTGTCTCCTCTGATTAAATACTTGTTGCATTCTCTGGATTTTTTCCATTGAATTGTTTATTTTACTGTTATCTCTTCACCAGGTTGCTGAATATCTAAATGCCTGCCTTAATCTAAACTGTCTTAATAATACAGAGTTTACGTAAATATTCATTTCAACGTTCTTCTATTTAAAGTTTTTCAATAACTGTGAACTGATTATGTAATTTAAGTTCATCCTGTTTCATCATCGTAAGCGATTTCAGCTCTTCCAGTTTGACAGGCATCATATTTATAACAGACTGGAAGCATTTTGTCATACAGTTCGGGTCACGACATGAGTTACAACAGTTGAAGCGAAGGGTTTTGTAGTGCTCTTTCAGTTCCCCTGCATTTGCACCTTTTTGCCAAATTACTTTCAAAGTCAGACATTCTTGTTTTTCCACTCTTGTTTCTGCTGTCGTGACCAAAACATATCTGTCTCAGTGCAACATGCTTTTATATTTATAGTTTGCGGTTTTGTATCTCTGACTCATTTGAAAGCCTATACTAAATTTGTGGATGTCCCTGAAGAAATTAAAAGTCCTAATTTAGTCCGACATTCTCTCCGGAGCTCTTGGCTTAGCTTACCTGATAATGGTAACTCATTCTCTGAGGAATCTCCAGCCTTATGGGCTTGGCTAGAAAATCACAGGGTTGATTTACTGTCTTCCCAGTAATCTCTTGCTTTTATAACTCATGAGCCAAGCAGTGAAAACTGGACTCAGGAATAGCCCGTCTTTCCTAAAGCTCAATCATGATCTAACCACATTTACACAACAGAATGGAATGTGAATGGAATGTGGGTCAATATTCATTTCACCACAGATTTCCTCTCTTTTAACATGGCAAGTGGTAAGTACCTAAAAATGAGGGAACAAAAACTGGATATTGCTGATCCAAACAGCTAGTGTATTCTCATATTTCCATTCAGTGGTCAGTAAAGCACCACCATCTTCTTTGGCTTTTATAGAATAGTTGTTAATCAGAATGGTGCAGATTCATAAGAGTTTCAGGGCTTCAGACACATCACAGTAATGGTTTCTAGTTCTGGATGAGGAATCACTTTTATTTTACAATAACAAAAACTGATTCATTGTTCAGCCAAGGAGTCATTCATGAATTAACAGCTCAGAATGATTCACCAAGTGAGTGAATCTGACTCATTCGTGAGTTACTGTTTCGTGAATCTTTTGACTAAATGTTTCACGAATTAGACTTAACAACTCATATTGTCACTGTGTTGTGAAACACTGGCACTGGCAATGAGACTATATATATGATCGAATGTCAATTTTTTTGTCACATTTCAGTTGATAATCACAACATTTTTCAAATGCATTTTAAATCGCAGTTTTTATCAGAAAAAAGATCAAACCTCAGCCCTGAATATGTTCATTGTACAACGAAACCTTGTGGAGATAATAGTTTTCTAGTGGTTGTTTTTATTGTGAAGTGTCTCGGTGTAGTTTAGACTGCGTAAATGTAGTAATTATATGCATAAATGATATAATTACATGTCCTCAAATTTTTCAGTTGAGTCCGTTTCAGCTGCAGACTGTCTATGATTTCTCATGCCCTCTGATGTACACGGTAATGAAATCTAAATGGCTTCACCCGTGGCTTCGACTCTTGTTATTGCTCTGTGTAGGAAGGAGACAAGCGCAACAGTTGCTGCGAGTCTGCTGTCTGTAGTGCTCTCTTCTTGTGGGTGTAAGTACGTTTCTAACATGTGTCTCCTCAAGCGTGTGCCTTTGCACAGACCGCGCAGCAGGCTGGAGGAGGATGGCGTGCACGGCTGCTGTGCAAGCTCAGGCGTGCCTGCGGGTAGTGAGTGACTTTGAAAGGGTTTCCTGCGCGCCGCTGAGGCCCCTTTGCTTTTACGAAAAACTCGTCCTGCCACAACTTACATAGTCAGTGATGCTTTTTTTCCATTGAAATGCTACTTGTAGAACACAAGAAAGGAGCTGAGGGAGGTGAAGCACAGCAGCTGTTCTCAGATGAGGTGTGACTCGTACTGCTTTACAGTTTGCGGCCTGTTTTATGACATGTCTTGAACTTTGCCTGCCATTTGTTTTGCAAGCTGAGTGTTCAAAGCTAAGTTTTTTTCTCATTTAGTGCACAAAAATGATCTTGAGCCACTTGGGCAGTGAGGGAATCAATTATTTCCACTTTTCCTGTTGTTGCTTCATGTTTGACATGTACGAGGTGGATAAATGCGTGCTACACCACCCCAAAGAGACAAAAATCATCTGCTTTTGTTGAGGTGAATGATTCATCCTTACATCAGCAGGTGGAATGCAAAGCAGTCTGTTTGAAGGTTGTGTACACTGAGAAGCATGCGTAGGTGGAGCGGGCCAGCAGGGGAAGACCCGCGACTGCTGCCCGAGTTTCCTCCCCCTCATCTGTCTCTCCCCTCCTCCCTTCCTCATTCTAGTCCTGTCAGTCACCCTTGGCAACGGTCTGAGGCAGCACAGCTGATGGGGAAACTCTTTCCAGAGCCACCAGGATTGGCAATCCTTCTTACTGACCAGATGTACATTGTGTTTCCTTGGAAAAGCTGAAATGATTTGATTTGATTTGACTTAATCTAATAAAGAGTAGCTCATAACCAGCAAGATGAAGATTTTCCATCAGAGTCAGAAGGGAAACCCATGATGGAAAAATGATTATTATATTTTTCGGTTACAACCAATCTTGATATCAGTTATTTTTATTTTAAAGCGTCTTATTACCAAAATACATAATTATTTCCTTTCTTTTTTCTTTCCTTGAATTGACACAATAATATATAAATCATTAAACTATATATATAACTATATAACATATATAACTATATAACACTCCTATAAGCTCCTGTCATCAGAACAAATTCCTTGTGTGTGTAAACATACTTGTAATAAAGCTCTTCTGATTATAGTGTTTTTTTACAATTTTTCCAGAGTTGCTGTCATGTCCCTCAGTATATGGCTTTTTGCTGACTGGCTCCCAGACTTCATTCGATTCATTGTCAGATGATTGTCTGTGATATAAAAAAAAACAACACACAACAGGAGTTAGCAGGAATACATCAAAACACAAACACGTATAAAACACACACATACACACACCAGAAGTTGGCAGGAACACCTCCAAACACACACACACACACACTTGTTCTGCTATCCTTGTGGGGACTCTCATAGGCATAATGTTGTTCTGCTGTACAGACCGTATTTTCTATCGTCCTACACCAACCCTACACCTAAACCTACCCCTTACAGGAAAATTTTCTGCATTTTTACATTTTCAAAAAACTTCATTCTGTGTGATTTATAAGCTTGTTTACCCGTGGGGACCTCAATTTAGGTCCCCACCGTGACACAAGTCCCCATGAGGCTGTGTGTATTCAGGTCTAAGTCCCCACCAGGATAGAAAAAACAAGTACACACACACACACACACACACACACACACACACACACATTGCCTTGCGGAATTATTCATACCCCTTCATTTTTTTCACATTTTGTTATGTTGCTGCCTTATGTTAAACTGCTTTAAATTACATTTTTTCCACATCAATCTACACTCCATACACCATAATGACAAAGCAAAAGACAGGTTTTTAACATCTTTGCAAATTTATTAAAAATAGAAAACTTAAATGATTCCATTACATAAGTATTCATACCCTTATCTGGGACAGGTGAAGTTTAGCTCAGGAGCGTTCATATTGCTTGTAGATGTTACTATACTTTGAGTGAAGTTAACTTGTGGCAAATTCAATTGAATGGGTATGATTTGGAAAGGCACACCAGTTTTAATAAAAGGTCTAACAGCTGAAAATGCATATCAGAGGAAAAACCAAGCCCTGAGGTCAAAAGAACTGCCTGTAGAGCTCAGAAACAGGATTGCATCAAGCCACACATCTGGGGAAGAGTTCAGAAAAAAATCTGCTGCATTGAAGGTTCACAGAAGCATGTAGTCTCCGTTACCCTTAATGGAAGAAGTTTGAAACAACCAGGACTCTTCCTAGAGCTGGCCTCCTGGCCAAACTGAGCAACTGATGGAGAAGGACTTTGGTTAGAGTGGTGACCAAGAAGCTCTAGTTGAGCTCTATGATCATATGTGGAGACAAGAAAAACCTACAGAAGGACAAACATCACTGCAACACTCCACCAATCTGGGCTTTATGCTGGTGTGGCAAGAATCAATCCTCTCCTCAGAGAAGACACATGAAAACACACTTGGAATTTGCAAAAAAGTACCTAAAGGACCCTCAGACTGTGAGAAACAAGATTCTCTGCTCTGAAGAACCTCAATTCCAAGCATAATGTTTGAAGGAAACCAGACACTGCTCATCTCCTGCAGAGTACCATCCCAAAAGTAAAGTGTGCTGGTAGCAGCCTCATGCTGTGGGACTGTTCTTCAGTGGCAGATACTGAGGGACTCATCAGAGTAGAAGAAAAGCTCAATGCACCATATTGAGCATTCAGAACCTCAGACTGGGCAGAAGGTTTACCTTCCAACAGGACAATGACCCTAAACACACAGCAAGAGAGGCTTATAGACAACTCTGTGAATGTCCTTGAGTGGCCCAGCCACAGCCTGGGCCTGATCCCAATCAAATATTTCTGGAGAAACTTGAAAATGTGCATCTGCCCCCATCCAACCCGACAGAGCTTGAGATGTGAAGAGGTGAGGAGAAGAATGGCAGATAATTGCCAAATGCTGATGTGCAAAGCTTGTCAGATCATACGCAAAAAGAATTGGGGCTATAAAGGTGCTTCAGCTAAGTACTGAGTTAAGGGTATGAATACTTATGCAATGTACTTATTTCAATTTTTTTTATTTTTAATAAATTTACGAAGTTGTGACAGTTCTGTTTTTGCTTTGTCATTATGGTGTATGGAGTGTAGATTGATGTGGAAAAAAAGTCATTTAAAGCAGTTTAACATAAGGCAGCAACATAATAAAACGTGAAAAAATTGAAGGGGTGTGAATACTTTCACAAGGCACTGTATATATATATATATATATGTGTGTGTGTGTGTGTATAAAATTAGTTTTATTTCCTGAATTTGCCAAAATAATATCTAAATCATAAAATTGCAACAAAAATGTATTATAAATACAGTAATAATAATAATTATTATTTATTTATTTACTATTTTTGTATATACACACACACACACACATACATATAAACATGTAAGACAAGGAAAGAACAACTCAGATCTTCATTACGTCTTCTGAGTTATGAAAGAGCAACCTTTGAGCAATCAGATATTCCTCTGGGAGAGGAAGGGGAAAACACTTGAATATATAAACTCTTGCAGATACAAAGCAGCAGTTTGACTTGACACAAGGCGACAGCTTGTACAAACAGCACAAAGCTTTAGAAAGTGTTGTTACTAAATATAGTTTTAAAAGCCATTGTAAAGGCAAATAATACATGTGAAGCTAATATTAGATCACTAGAACAGGCTTGCAACCTCAGTATTTTTATCTTGCGTGAGAATCACTCACCGCACCTCTGTCTAGTCAGTGTTGTGTTCTAAGTCCAGCTTTTCTGGTAAAGTGGGTTGGAAATGCAACTTAATAGGCAAGATAGTGAAAGGGGCTGGGTGATTTACTGCTGTAATTGAATTTGTTGGCCTTATGCAACAGTCATTTACATTGTTGTATATAATTCTTTTAGTAGTTTACTAGTAGTTTACATGTAAACAGTGTCTTGCAGTGCTAGTTCATACAACATTCTTCTAATTCTTGATTCTCATACTTTTTTTTACCTCATATTTTAAAAAAAGGTGTACATGGAATATTTGAACATTGTCACACTGCAGGTTACAATTACAGGAAGAGAGAAGCATGCCACAATGCACAATACAGGGGAATCACTCAGCAACCTGAAACTAACTACTACAAACACCCACTATTTCCTTAATGTTTCTGACATTTCTGTAATTCTGCTGACATTTTTACCTGCATGGTTTGGGATGACATAAAGATTATCATCTAAAGAAACACATGACTCTCTTGCACTTGTGGGGGCAGCCAAGTGTAATATTAGAATTGTAGAGCAAACAGTAATACACAGCTTCAAATATATTTATTTTGTGATAAGGAGCAGCTTACTGTACATTATACAGCTTGTTATGCTGCTAATTAATCATATAAATAAACAAATAAATAATGGACATCATTTGAGTTGATAGATATATCATTTTAGTATATATATATATGTATGTTAAATATTGGTTGTCTTGGCAGTCATTATAAAAAATGACCTGAGAGCCTTGTAATCAATAATGATATCCAATTGAACCCTCATCTATAATGGAAAAAAACAAATTATCCACCTGGTCTAATGGACACATTGGCATGAATGAATGTGCATCTTTATTGTATAAATGACTGGCAGCTGTTTCTGAATAGATGGAAACAATTTACTGTCTAAAAGAGTGATGTTATGGTTTGCACCTTGTTTTTGTGGGTGGTCTCAAAAACTGTGTACTTTGAGCCCAGCCACAAAGAGCCCTTAGCACTGTGTTTTATTGGACTAAGTGTTGGTGAAGCAGAGATTTGTCTCCCTTCATAAAACAGAGAGCTATGCGTGCAAATAAGTGACGAGGAAGCCCAGAATCAAATTACCACGCTTCTGTGTTCAACCCAAATAATTAGTGATTCAGAAAGACAGAAAGAGAGAGAGACCAAGACCTGCAGCCAGCAGCAGTTGTAAACTGCAGCAACTGACTGTTAAAACTGGTGTGAAACAAGACTGTCAGTATCAGATATGACCATCCTGTTTGGTCATTTTGGCTGAATATCATGAAAAATTCATAAGACTAAAAAAACAAGATGAATATGAAGTGTTAAACAAGATAAATAGTGTTTTGCTTAATTTCATGATAAATGTGTGATTAATCGCACAAAAATGGTGCGATTAAAAATTGTAATCTATTGACAGCCCTACTAAAAATACATAGTTATATTTCTTATAAAGAAAATGAAGGCTATTTTTAGGCCCAATAAGAGTTTTTGAATTGTGATATTATTTTGATGAAAAAATAATTTAATAAAATAAATATATAAAATAAATAAAATATTTTTTGTATGAAAAAATAATTCTATATTATTTAAGTATACATCACAAAAGTAACATCGGTACTGAATTTAGTTCATACTGATTTTATTTCATGATTTTCTTATCAGAAATCCATTTTTTATTGTATTATGGTAGTGAGAATGAGAATTTTTTTTACAATTTTGAAAAAAGAATTTCCGTGTGGGGCGATATAAGAATAATTCATAAAATTCTAATTTATGCAAATTCTAATTTATTTTTGTTTTCTTTTGATTTCAGGTCAATATATTAATGATCATGACATTTCTCCATGAAATACATCCATTTTAATTTAATCCGCAGGTTAGAACAGAAAAATCAGATTTGACAATGTGACTCAATGGTCATTGGATTTGAAAACATGCAATTCAGATGATTATCTGATAGAGAACCTCTGCTTTTTCCTCAACTTGATTTAAAAATACATAGATAAGTGTGACATTTAAAACATATGTTTCTTCTATCATTCCAAAATGATTGATAAGACTGCAGTCAGTGTGTATGTAAAATAGTCTGTCATGCACCAGCTAGCTTCCGCTGTTGACAGAAAAGTATTGCTTCTGTTTTCCCAACTTTCTCTCTCTCTTTCTTACAGACACAGACACAGACACAGACACACACACACACACATACACCCACCCACCCACCCACATATACACGGAATAGGCCACACAAACAAAGTTCCTAGGCAACGACACTAACCTTTTGAGGGAATTAACTGAGAACGGTGTGACCCTTTGTTAGCTCACATCACATGAGCGGAGTGGGTGTACGGGCTTCATTCTCTCTGCCGTTTCTGTCGCATCAGAGTTTTTCGAGGAAGAGCATAAACTGCCTTTAAAGTGGATTGTACCATCGTTCTCATGCTAACAAACTTAGGTTAAAGTACTCCTCCTATTGTTCAAACTAAAGCTTTGCATATGTTTGTTTGTTGGTTTTAAGTATGTGGCTAGTTTTCTGTGTTTACAGACGCATGCAGAGTCACTGTTATGAAACTTTTACCTCTGCTACTATTATTAGCTGCTAAAAAATAGATCTCTAGACATAGACTTGCTTTAAATAGATCACCCATTTATTCTCCATCAAAGCTGTTTGGCTTGTGTTTAAAAGTTTGAAGACACCTTAATGAAACTTGCACAGGAAGAAAAACTTTAGCCTGAGACTAGCATACTGATCTCCCTAGACTGCTTTTTCCTTAATGAGAGTGCTGATCCATTTTCCATTACAGATGAGACCCAGAAACATGAGGTGTCTATATAATACACACACACACACATAAAGAGATATTGTGTCTCATTTAGCCTCAGGTCCTTGAATCAATGCTATATACTCACTGACAATCTTGTCAGCTGACATTGAATATGTTGTGCATAGTCATAGTCTTTATTCTTTAAACAAATAAAATAGTAATATGTGAATATCAGACTCTTTCCACTGGTGTCATACACAGAAACACAAGATGAACACAAGATGGGAACACAACCTTTTTGTTAATCATGTGACCTATGAGAAGAGTTGGGTTTTCTTCTTGCATAGTTTTGGTTTCTTGAGTATGTCGCAGTGACTTCACTATGTAAATAGATGATTGATGATGTGACATCCTGTTTTACATAGCCAGGCTGGCATACATAATAGTGTCTAAAACATTGTTTGTATTTTATATATATATATATATATATATATATATATATATATATAATAATGCATAAATTAAAAAAAATATATATATTATTTTTAATAAAACAATAAAATAAAGATAGGATTTGTAAGACTTTTAAAAAGAAGTCTCTTATGCTCATCCAGGCTGCATTTGTTTGATCAAAAATAGTGTAAAAACAATAATGTTGTGAAATATTATTACAATTTTAAAATAACTGTTTTCTATCTGAATATATTTTAAAATGTAATTTATTCCTGTGATGCAAAGCTGAATTCAGTGTCACATGATCCTTCAGAAATCATTCTAATGTGCTGTTGTGGTGCTCAAGAAGCATTTCTTATTGTTAGCAATGTTGAAAACATTTGTGGCAACCATGATACATCTTTTTCATATTTCTTTGATGAACAGGAAGTTCAAAAATACATTTATTTGAAATTGATTATATTATTAATATTATGTAACAACTGTAATTTTATGCTTTCCTGCTAAATAAAAGTATTTGTTTCTTTCAAAGACTCTGAACAATATATAGTGTATATAATATCCAGAATTCTTGTATGGTGTGGCTATACAGGCCATATTTTTTTCTGTTCAAAGATGAATAGAAAATTATTCAGACACATTTTTAGTCTTTGCTCAGCCTGAAAGAATGAATAACATTTTGGACACCAGAAGGGCAAAAAGTGAACTTGTTACTTTGTTTTATAAAATGGTTCTCCATATTCATGGACAAATTTGTTATGACATAGTATTAGAATATTCACACAAAAATGCAACAGTGATTAATTTTGTCTGTCATTGTTGTCAAAGCATTTATGGTATGTGCCAGAGGGTGCGTGCTTTGTGTTTGCATAATCGTGTCTAGGCGTAAAGCTTTTCTTTTATCATCAGTATCTTAATGGCATTTGGTTATATTGTGGGTTTTCCTTTCGCTTTAAGTGCACAAAAACATCTTAATACATAAAAAGCAAAGATGGATATGGTTTTCATCTGTGTGATTTCCTCTCACCAACCTTTCTCTTTCACTTTTTCAGTGTTATTCAGAGGCTCTGGCGTGATGTCAGACCCGGGCGAGTCGGATGACAGAGAGCTGAGGCCGGTAGACTTCATCCAGCTTCAGCAGTACATTGACTGTAAGTCTGTGATGCCCACACATCCCTCCCACTCTCACTAAACGCTCGGCCTCATTACAAACCATGACTCACTCTTAGTCCTTAAGTGCGAAATGACACTTTATTCTCAGGGTCGAAAAAACATGCCAGTCATGTACATCCAAGACATCTGTGAGCCCAGTTTACTCACAGTTTTCCATGCATTTTATACATTGACAACCAGGTGGGAAGGACATTGATAATGTCATAAAATGATGTGATTATGAAAGAAAGATAAAAGAGAAAATGAAAATGTATTTTTAGGTTACACTTTATTTTAAGGTGTCCTTGTTACTGTGTAATTGTACAATTAAGTACTGACTATTATTAATTAACAACATGTACTTAATATAGGGTTAGGATTAGGGTTTGGTTTAAGGTTACTTGCAAGTAATTACACTTAATTTACTGTTATTACTATAGTAAGTATTGTGACGAGTCGGCTGCCTCCCCCCTTTCATATCATCACCACCCCGTCCCTTATTCGCCGCCCTTCACCAGGCTCCCGACAGGAGTGGGCGTGTG
>JAFVLL020008543.1:15658-91020 GCA_021397915.2 Tor tambroides
CTTGTATGCAGTAGTTAGCGATTAAATAATTAGCTTGACAACAGGAACTTTGGAACTGAACCCTTTCAGAACTTTTAATAGACTGAGTTGGTGCATTAGGTGTTCTGTGTATGAACAATAAGGGAACCGGTCACAAAGTGGCAAGACTTTTTGTAGGGCAGAGTACTAATAACTGATGAGGGGGGGGAGGAGGGTTCCTCCCTGAAATCATTTAGTGCCATAACTTTTCTTTTTCCTTTCTCATTTTGATACGTTTGTAAAAATGTGAATGAATGATTCCTTGGGTTCAGTTTTTGAGTGTGCGTCAAGACCATTACCAAAAAAGAAAATGAACGAAGTCAAAGCTAGCATAAGCTACTGTGCCCATTATATATTTTTGGAGATCCACATAGTGTGTTAGTTATTGTAAAATGCCAGTACGTTCACAATCAGATTGTCTAAAAATGCCAGTATATTTGTAACTAAGCTATATTGATGGGCTGGTTAGCCCTTGGTGGAGCTCACCTCCATCTGAAAGCTTTCATGGCTAAGCCATAACTAGCATTTGCCCTTATAAATTGAGTAGCCGGATTTGAGTCATTCAGTCAACAGCTCCTTCGAAAACAATATTTTATAAACGTTCCATTGTAATCGATAGTTCCCACAAACCATTGATAATTTGAGGTTTATTTCTAAGCAGTGGAATTACGAAACGCCTTAATTTCATTATTAACCGAAGGGCAAATTTGACATTTACCAAAACGACACATTTACATAGCTTTTCTTGTTTTATTCTGGATCAGCAAATTGTGCAGAGCTTGTTTTTTGTTTGTTTTTACGCAACTTTGCTATGAAGGGCCAGCTTTCATTGCCTGTTGACCAAGCTATAATGGTTGCAGTTACATGCAGGCAGTTGGAAACTAGAGTCGTCTAATAATTGTAACCATTTTGTTGGAAAGCAGATTAACTGTAGCTAACTCAGTGTCCTTAGTGTATGTCCATCCTCGCATTTTTGTATCATATCTTTTTTCTTTTTTTTTTCTCGCAAAGGTATTAATGGCTGATAGAATGTCTGATTTACCTCAGTGGACCTCAGTGTCCCTACTACTTGAAGACACATCCATTTAAGGCAATACTCAAAACACCCGTTTCATTTAACCTATGTCTGTCTCCCAACTTTTTGCCTTAAGAGGAAGCGGTATAGTTCAGAAGTCGCAGCACTTGAGAGATTTTGTCGTTAACCTGGGATCTCGTTCCGATGAGATTCATTAGAAGCACACTGTTCTATAGGTTGTTTTGCTGAAAGTTGTACCGTAATGGCTTCTGGCCTCAAAATAATAATTTTCATGGAATTTATTAGGAGTTTTTGCACTAGAACGTAGAAAAAAAATTGTGTCTTTTTTGTTTAATACATATGTTTCAAATATTTAGCTGTAAAATTTATTCGGAACAGCTAATATTTGATCAACTTTTCTCATTAAGCAAAAATCTGATAATGTTGGGTTTAGGTTCTCCTAAATGAAACATTAAAAGTACTGATTTATAAAAACACCAATTTGCAGGAATTTATAAAAACACCAATTTGCAATTTGGACAAAATCAGTACGGGAACACGGGTAGTGAATGCTAAAAGATTTGGGAATACATCTAAGAAAAAAAAAAGCTTATATTATCCAATGCTAAAGTCTTTTATACAAGACAGAGTAGATACATTTTCTCCCCATTTTTCGGTGTCTTAGTTGAAACATTTAGGTAGTAAATACTTGTGTGAGATTATAAATGCAAATATTTCTAACAAGGTAAATAACAAGAGCACAAGAAGATGTGCTGTACACAGTTCCTCATGAAGTGTGGTCGGAATTGCCTTGACGGGGCAATCTTACCTCGTAAACTAGCTGTCCTTAAAATCTATCGTGCTATATATACTGGTACATGAAATTTGGCTGGGCTTTTAGCTACGCATGCTCCATGCAACTGGAATCCTAAGGTCACGTTCCGAGACCTTGAAATGGAAGACATGGGCGTTTTCAAGGGGTGCTCATGAACTTGATGATGTCCTTCACCCTGGCTTAGTGTTATTTCATGTTTCTACTCAGTAAGCGCTAATAGTTCAAATTGTAAATCTGCAAGCGAATGATCTAATCAAAAATAGCTGCTTTTTGTTGTTCTCGCCAGCAGCTTGTTTTCATAAGGCTAGTTAGAAGACCACCGGAGCCTGACTGAATGGCTGATCTGACAGGGCACGTAGGGATCCCTTTAAAAACATTTTCATATTTAAAAAAAAAAAAAAAAAAAAAAAAAAAGCTATGCAGGAATACTTTCTTTTATCTCGCAGAGTTGCATAGTGCCACCAGAGATGGCCCAAGAGCTTCAATGACCGATCACGGACCTTCAGAAGTTCATCTGTAAATCTAACACTGACCTTACTTGCTTGTTGGCTTCGGTTGAGAAAATGACTGCTTTGCGTGGCATGCTGCTATTTCTTTGGAGTCTGTAAGCATCTTCATCATCTCTTTAAAGTACTACACTTTGTGACGAGTATGTGGGATTGTGCCTTTTGTTATCAAGTACATGCCACAGGGTATGGTCTTCCATTAACACCTTTAGTGAGCCTTATGATTGAACAACTGTTGTAAGTTTCAAAAATAGCCACCATCCACGTGGTTGCGTTTTGGGCCGTCAAAACTCGCGATCAAATTTGTCACGACACCACAGATGAATAACTAACCTTTGTAAATTGAATGAAACCATAACGGCGAAACATTTGATCGGTTCTAGCTAGTGACCTGTTCAAACTCTGTATGGAAAAAAACGTGTGTAGTTTTACAACGTGTGAACTCTTTAGTGAAGTAGACGTGTGCCGTGTCGTTTCTGTGTGGTAATGCATTGGAGATTAGTTGTAACCCAGTGTCTTGTAGAATGTTGGCATGACTCCTTTTCTCTGTTGTATTGACGTCAGAGTATCCACCTGAAATGGACTGAAGTGCAATAAATTTTTTTGTGCGCCATAGTATCCTTAATGGAGGAAAATGCCCTCTTACAACATCCATGTTTTGTTTTTTCTTTTCTTTAAGCAGGGTATTTTATTTCACTTATTTATTTTTTTGGATTGTACAAATTTGAACTCCTTCCTGCTTTGCCTCCATAAGTTGCACTTTCTTGTGGAATGTACAATGGACTTGGTGGAAACTGTGATAGGTGTCAAAGCCTTATCAATACTTCTTGCTTTCTGGAAAGATGGCATTTCTGTTTGCTCATTGGTTGATAGGTCAAAGAGTGCCGTTTTCCATGTACCTTCTCCAGCGCCACTTTAAAGTCATTGTCTGCTTTCGTGGCATGTTAAGCATTTGTGTGTGTGTGTGTGTTGGGGGGTGTTTAGACTTGTTCATTTACCTCTAATCAGTTGATTTGATACCAAAAGCAAAGCGCATTGCCTAGAATTACAGTTTTTGTTTTTTTGTTTTTTTTGGATTAGAGATGTGATAGTTCTATTTGGAAATGGTATCTTGAATGTTGTTGTTGTTGTCAGCTGTGAAATATGCAGGGTTTTATTTCTCCCCAACATTTGAACTTTGGGCCATATGTTATTCGGTACCAAAGAACGTTTCATTGCTTATCTTTGGATCAGTTTTTTTTTTTTTCTTCTTCTTCTGACATCAAGATCCCAATATTTGTCATTAAATGTCTTTCTAAGTTTTAAAAAATAAACACAAAAATGGAACCTGAATCATAAAGAAACATTCCTTTTGAATTTCATTGTACAAAACAGAAGTACCATTGACAACCAATACCAGAAGTCATATAATAATCTTCAGAATACCTTAAGTTGTAACTTACTTTTAAGGTCCTTCATTTTGGCTTCAAGCAATCAATGATTTCATATTTGATATCACAGGGAGCACACTGAATAAAGTAATCTAATATTTCACAACATAGGACCAATGTATGTCTCTGTAGAGATGGCCACTTGATTTCATTCAAGAACAAGCAATACAAGTATCAAGAGACAATTGTATATTTCTAAAGATTTGTTGGCTCTGGCTGCTTTTGGCCTGGCTATGTAATCTGTGGCACCTTAGGTTAACACCCTCTTCTTGTAACTGAATCCGACATAAGAGATTTCAGTGCTGAGAGAGCCTTATTTCAGTCAAACTGAATGTGAATTGGATGCGTGCAGGATTTGGCCATTTCGAAGCTACTGGCTTTAATCGAGCGGACCTCCTGCGTCCCGTGTTTGAATCCAGTTTCACTAGGACCCGCCGTCTTTAAGACTTTCCAAAAGATTGCTGTTACGAAATAAAAGCAAAAATACTACACAGTGGCTAAGTTTCCGTCGCCGAAACACAGAACCGAACGGCTGAGATGGATTCCCACTAAAACGGGGTTACTGCTTCCAAGCTCTGCTTGAACATGCCAAGTATTTGAAAAGCATTACAACATGGAAATGTGACCCTGACTTTGAGAAAAATAAAAAATAAAAAGCCACAAAACTGCACTATTTACTTGAGTATTGAGCTCCAAGCCGTTCTCCGCTAATTTTTTTGACGATGGAAACATAGCGAGCGATTGTGTAGGGCAGCACCCGGTGTGTATGTGTTGTGCGTGCGAGTGCGACGAACAGGGGTCATATCAACCCTGTATACCTCATCAACATATCTGCAAATATTCTTATCCTGTCTTTAAGTTGAACGTGTAGGAGATACCATCACCAGCAGAAGCCTGGGACCATTGCAGGGTCTACGACATCACACCGATTCCGTATCAACCAATAAGATCACCAATCGCTTGCGTAAAACACCTACCGCTCCGCTTCAAGCCTGACCCATCGCCGACACAATGGTTTAGAATTAGCGAAACGTGAGGCATTTTAAGTAGCATTATCCTACCTCTGTGTTACAGCTTGATGCATTGAAAACTCCACCAATTGTTGACAAATGGAAATATATATGTATATGGAACAGATATATAACTTATAACCAACAATCGGTGATATAAGACAGCAGTTAGCGTACTTGACTGTGTGTCTGTCTGTGTGTAACATGATATTTGTAAGTGTATACACAACAGAGTACCACTGGAATGTGAAGCCAGACTGTATTATGATTTTTTTTTTTTCTCCTTCAAATCCACTTTTCTCCCCATTATATTTCAAATGATGTCATATGTGTCTTGCTTCTATCGCTCCTTTCTTTGCTTTATTTTGACAAAACGGGGAAAAATATCAGCCTATTCTAGCTGGCATTTACATTCGTGCTCGATTTTTCCCTCTGTTTCTTTGTCTCTTTCACTTTCTCTCACTTCTAAATGTTCACTGTGAGCGCTCTGAACTCAAGTTTACAGCTCTTCATGGTATGTACGTGTATCTGGTCGAGTTCAGTAGAGTGCGTGGATGGTTGTATGACTTTGGTACTGAAGCAACAACTCAATTTTCTACTGGTGGTGGGGGTTTGAAAGGGGGTTGGTTGGTTTGAGTTATGCACATTCATTCTGTACTAAAATATAGGGTATGTAGAGTTCCCTAGCCTTACACCCTTCCAGAAACACTACTCCAGTCACTGGCTAATCTGCGTTAGCTATCCGCCACCCTGCCAACTTTGTACCTCTGTACATATCCATTTTGGACCTGGGGGCACGGTGCGAATTCGGTGGATTCTGCCTGAATCTGTCAGGACGGTCACGTGACCCCCTCCTAGACCTGAGGAAGGCGAACCCTCACCCTTTCAACCCCACAAAAAGACCTCAAGCCATTCATTTCCTTATGTGACAATGCAATCCTGAAAGCACTTTGCCTTGTTAATTCATAGTATGAGCTTGTGAATGGTTACTTGTTACTAACAGATGTGAAACTCTGTACATGTATTTAAGTAAGAAAGAACATAATCATTTTTAATTTGAGCTTATTAAAAATGAATTGGTCTCTCTGACTTTAAAGACAAAAAAAATATCCCATATGTTTTTGTTAGTCAGGTTCATGAACTGCTGCAGCCAGTAGGTCTTGTCATTCAGTATCGTGGCTTAGAATTGGTAATGTTGAAATAAAATGCTATTGCTACATACAAGTTGTTGTGGAGTGTCTTTCTTTTGTTGCTCTGAACACTACAAAATGGTACCATGTCGTAACAGACTAAATATTACATGATCATATGGGGATTTTAACATCTCTGGTTCAAATTAATGTACAGCAGCTCAAAACCAAACTTAGGACCAAGTTTATTTTTTCTGCTTCTCTTTAGCAATTCATCTAAGTAAATGGAAGTTTATTTCTGGAATAAAAAAAAATTAAAAAGGTAATTGTCACAATTCTAACTTTCTTGCAATTCTGAGTTTGTATCTCCCAAATCAGACTTTTCCTTATAAGCTGTGAGATATAAACTTATATAACTTCAACTTTTATTTATTTATATAGCACATTTTAACGCAATTGTATTGCCCAAAGTGCTTCACAATTTAAAAGAAAACATATACAAAGATTAAAACAATAAAGTCAAACATAATTAGTAAAAATAAATCAAAATGAAACAACCCACAAAAAAAAAAAAAAAAAAAAAAAATGGTCTCTACGAAAATCTTTCCTCTCCGAAAGCTAATATAAAAAGATGAGTTTTCAACTGAGACTTAAAAACTTCTAAGGATGGAGCCTGCCGGATATGAAGTGGAAGACTATTCCACAATTTGGGAGCCACAACCATAAATGCTCTATCACCTTTAGACTTTTTTTTGGAACGAGGATCTGCCAGTAACAGTTTATCTGCTGATCTCAGTGTCCTAGCCGATGTATGGTACTCTAAATGACTGGGGATATAACTTGGGGACATGTTATGAAGTGCTTTAAAAACCATCAATAAAATTTTAAAATCAATCCTGTACTGAACTGGTAGTCAATGGAGAGAGGATAATACTGGAGTAATATGATCCCTTTTTTAAAAGCCTGGCTGCAGCATTCTGTACAATTTGCAGATGAGATAGTTGTCGCTGACAGATCCCAACATAAAGAGAATTACAATAATCTAATCTCGAGGTAATAAATGCATGGACAACAGTCTCTAAATCTTTAAAACTAAGAATGGGTTTTAACCTGGAGATCATTCTAAGTTGATAAAAACTACTTTTTACTACCAACTTTATCTGATTGTCAAAGCTGAGAGTTGAGTCGATTATGATACCCAGGTTTCTTACACTGTTTTTTACAATTATTTCTAAAGGAGCAATATTACTGGAGATCATCTCTTTGAATTTTGGTGGACCAAAAATAATTATCTCCGATTTTTTGTCATTAAGCTGAAGAAAATTTTTAGACAACCAAATTTTGACCTCTTCCAGACAGAGTAACAGGGGCTGTAGCGAGTGCTCATTCCCGACTTTAAGTGGTAAATATATCTGAGTGTCATCAGCGTACATATGATAGGAAATGTCATAGCGACGACATATAGAACCAAGTGGGCACATATACAACGAAAATAGTGTAGGGCCCAGAATAGAACTTATATGTACTATATATAAACTTGCAAGGAAAAATGTCAAAATTGTGACTCTTCTGCAGGGAAAAGAAGTCAAATTACCTTTTTATTCTGTGGCAGAAACAAGCTTCCATATTAATATGACTGTCAAGAAGAGATATACTTTTAACTAAATATTAGGTTTTTATTTAGAACAATGTTTTTTGTAAAGTGTTACTTTACAATAATCAGGTTAAAATTATGAAACTGGAACTAAAATGATAACTAATAGCCATAACTTCATTATGGCTATAAATTCATAAATGCTCTTTTTCTGGAAACAATGACATTATGGTTGTTATAAAGATTGTTAAAATTATAAAAATGAACCACCATCAATACATCATTTTAAAAAAAGCATTGTTTAAAGCTGCAAGACATAGAAACATTTATATGATAAATGAGAAATGTACTGACGACACAGCATTCAACTCAAAAGTGAGCTTTACATCAGGCCTGAAACACTCTCATCAGAGCATTCTTATAGATAAGCCCTGGAATTTTCTGTAGATGTCATCATTCAGTAAGAAGTTTTTACATAAAATTGAGCTTAGGTTGAAAAGAAGTTGCCCAAGGATGTGTATACCAGTTCCTCCCAATGTATCTCTTTTTATAGCAATCCATCCAGTGCACTTTCTTCAGAATATCCACACAGTAGCTACGCAGTAGTTCATTATGGGATGAGGGAAGTACATAATACTGCTGCTTGGATGGAAATCCTGGTGTGACATCCTGAGGATCTCATATCCTTAGACTTCTCCCAGACTAACAGCTATATGGTCCTCAAAAAGGGCGATGCAAAGCATGATGGCACCCCCTATCAACAGACCCAGACTCTGCAGGAGGAAGCGCTTCAGAGGGCTCAGAGATCCAGCATCCCCGTGAAGCATTTCAGGCATCTAGAGAGAAACAGAAACTTTAAATCATATAAAGACACTGTATTCAGTGTGATTATAATGGATATAGCTTTTCAAAATAAGATTGAAGTCATAGATAAATTAACATTACTGTATTTTGGCAATCAAGATTATTACCATGTCAGCAAGAGCAACATAAAGGAAGACACCAGCGGTGATGGTGAGAATCCAAGGTGAGTGTGTCGCCCACTGGTTTCCCAGTGCAGTTCCTGTTAAAACACCAACAAAGCCCAGAAGAGCAGAGATGACGCTAAACACAGCCAGTCTACGTACAGGCCAGCCTGCAGCCAACAGCACCGCCAAATCGCCTGCAGACACAAGCAAAGAAATATATATATATATATACATATACAGTGCCTTGCAAAAATATTCATACCCCTTCATTTTTTCACGTTTTATGTTGCTGCCTTATGTTAAACTGCCTTAAATTACTTTTTTTCCCCATCAATCTACTTTTTTTTTCTAAATCATCAGATGTATGGCTTATCGCAAACCTGTTTCTGAGCTCTACAGGCAGTTCTTATGACCTCAGGGCTTGGTTTTTGCTCTGATATCCATTATCAGCTGTTAGACCTTTTATTAAGACGTGTGTCTTTCCAAATCATACCCATTCAATTGAATTTCCCACAGGTTAACTCCTCTCAAAGCCTAGTAACATCTACAAGCAATACGAATGCTCCTGAGCTAAGTTTCAACTGTCCCAGATAAGGGCATGAATACTTATGCAATGGAATCATTTAAATTTTTTATTTTTAATAAATTTGCAAAGATGTTAAAAACCTGTTTTTTGCTTTACAATTTTGGTGTATAGAGAGTAGATTGATGTGGAAAAAAGTAATTTAAAGCAGTTTAACATAAGCCAGCAACATAAAAATGAAGGGGTATGAATACTTTTGCAAGGCACTGTATATGCAATACTCATAATTCATAATGAACATAATAGAAATGACTCAGTCATACCTAACTCATGAGGAAGCTCATGGCAGAACACAGCGATCGTAGTGCTGAGTCCACCCGTCAGACTCTGAGAAAATGCAACACCTGGAGGAGAACAAGAAAATGTGTAAGTTAAATTTATTATGATTAAAGAGTCAGAATTGTTTAAAAAATGTTTTTATTCCTAAATGAAAGCAACGGTATGTAGTTTTGTGTATTTTTGCGACTTTGGAGTGAGTGGAATTCACTGTTGTAAACATATCAGTCATAATTACAGTCGATAGCTGTCCACGTGCATTTGTTGCTGCCAAGCAATTCGCCCTTTTCACGGGATTTCGTACCTGCTCACCAAATTTACATGCTCCCAGAATAGAGGATTGTGAAAAGAAGGAAAATGATTTTGGAACTGGCATTTCAAGGTAAAAACTTACATACAGTTGCTTTAAAGGTGCACTAATTAACAGTTATATTTCATCGGTTTCTATATCAGTGTTTCTCAGATGGTTTTGCTTATGGGCCTAAATTATTAATATTTTTACTACTACTACTACTATTATTTAGCTAAATTGTTTATCTAATGAGTGTACATAATTTTAAACTATTTTAAAATGATTACTTATTACTTAATGCACCTTTAATCTGTAATAATTTTTATGTACCAATGGCTAGTCCATCTGTAAGGTTATGTATCCCATCTCCCATGACCACCATCCATGCCATGCTTTTGATGCCTATCTTCCCTGGTCCAGGCTGCCCATGAGAATGGCCATGCCCTGAACTCTCATTCTGATTGGCTGACGAGGTACCTATGACAGAGTTCAGATGAATTTAGAAGTTTCATAATTATTAATGAATTAATGCTCTTTCTCTTGTCTGAAAATAAACATACCCTGCAGTGCGTCCAGCTCCCTCCCAGACTCTGCATCATGTTTCCTTTTCTTTAAATTCTGTTTGAAGATGGGGGCAAAAAAAATCCATTAATGGTAAACCTCTCCAGATCTCTTTGCCCAAAATAAGTAATAATTAAAATAATTAAAGTCCCACTGGATGAAACTTACCTTAAAATGCTGTTTAAGTCCCAGAAGGCTCTCAAAGGCAAACAAAAAGTAAAGTCCTCCCAACACGCTCAGACCCTTGAAAACAGCGTCCTGATGTTCAATGTGCTGACTGAAGATGGCCTAAGATCACAAATAATATACATCTGTAGCACTTGAATTATTACAGAATAATTCTATACTTTCTTGAAATTATGCTTAATTTTGTATTTTGCTTCTTACATGGGGCAGGAGGTGCAGGAGGGTATCTCCGCATAATGTGCCCACTGCCATGCCAGCCATCGGGCAGAGGAATATTTGAAGGATGGAAGGTTGAAGCAGGGGCGCCAGTCCCAGGGCAAACAGGGAAGGCAAACTGATAACAAAGAGTGCCAAGGAGGCCCATCCTAGTGCTGAGATACAATGGCTTTGTTTAACCTGCTCTATCATGAAAACAAACACAAAATTGATTCTAATATCACACTTGACAGAAACCGCGTACACACACACCTCTCAGGAAACCCTCGCTGGTTTTGCTTCCCTGTGACTGCTCCTCTGTGTGCCGCAGACACACTCCACTCTCAATCTGGTACAGGAGGGCAGGACACAGGAAGGTGAAATGGGCAGGAGTGATATGGGACGCTTGGCCTAACCCGAAGTTCCACAGGAGCTGGGTAACATTTAGACACTGCAATAAAGGAATAAGAAATATGAGATGAGAGTCAGATTCAACATTATTACACGGCTCTCTGAAATACTCGATTATGATTGGTCATTCAAAGCTTGCGCTACTTCCATGTCTCTCATATCACACCGCAGACTCGCTTTCTCTTGTTTTCTACAAACACAACTGATGCCATGTTCTGTATCAGTTATCAGCCATAGTGAAAATGACCTCAGAGGACATTAAGTTTTAATATTACTGTAATGGTGCAGTGGTCTTGTCACTTTTGTGCATTGTAATGGACTGTTGATTTCCTTATTGAACATTTTACAATAATATACAGGCAGAATTACACTGATTTATTTTGCTGTAATGAGGCCTGACTTTACTGTATTACTACAAAAGTTGAGGTAAAAAGTTAAAATTTTGGTATACCATATCATAATTATGTGATTAAAAAGTCAAAATGATTACATAAAAAGTTATTATACGGCAAAATTTTTCATGTCATAATTATGACTTTTTATCTTATAATTACCCTGCTATGAATTTTGTCATAATTTTTATTTCATGATTTCAAACTTCTCAATTGTTTTTTTTGTTTGTTTTTTTTATAATTTTGGCTTTTGTCACAATTCCAGATACTTCTGTCACATTTCTGACTTATGTATATTTTAACTATAATTTTGATGTTTTAAAGCATTGTTTCTTTGGTTTTTATGTCATAGTTTTGACTTTTAGATTATAATAATATAATAATTATTACCATTTTAACTCATAATTTTGATTTTATCTCATAATTGTTCTATGTAATAATTATGGCTTTTTAGTCCGTAATTATGACATTTTAACCCATAATTTTGATGTTTTATATCACTTTTGACTTTGTTACAATTATGACTATTATCTCATAATAATAACTTTTTCTCATAATTTGACTTTTAACTTTTTGAATTTGAATTATATTTTTTATCACTTATAATTACATCTCATAATTACTACTTAGTGTCTCATTATTTCAAAGAAATAGGCTTCCATACTTACATAGGCCTATGTGTTTATATATTGCATATAGTGTGATGTAGATGCTAATCCACAGCTGGGCATGTTTGTGTGCTGGAAGTCCAAGAAGGCTTCTTGAGTAGTTTAACCAGCATAATCTGATCAACCAGCATCACCAGAATATTCATGATGGTCAACCAGCTTTGCAAGCGTTTTCCAGAGTTTTGTAGATATACAGCATTATATCATATTCTGGCCCACCATCTAGACCAGCATTAAACCAGCACTAACTAGCTTAAACCAGTCCTCTTAGCAAAGCCCTCTTACATGATTATCTCTCTCCAAAATAGTTTGTGTACCTCACACAGGACAGGAACAATGAATTGAATTTTACTGTCTGCACACCTCAAGATATCAACAGACCTTTGGTCATGTGATAGTGAAGAGAATTCAGTGGTAGACTTTGTCCATTTGTAACACTCTAACAGGAAGTTTAGGAGTAAATGCTCACATTTCCATGGTGGTGTTTCTCTGTCGGATGGTCTGACAGCGGTGACCCACTTTCTTCCAGTTTGTGTCCTAGACCAGGGTGTGGAAAGTAGTCTGAGTGACCCCATTCTGCAGGAGATCCACTGAGCACTGATTCAGTGTGAGGTCTAGGATGGAATATTGTAATGGATTAGTCATTGGAATGAGCATAAAACTATATTTGAATTATATAAACAATAACCAGATCAAATACAGGGAAATTCAACTCTGGTTTTGTGGGAATAATAAAAGGAACATTTTAAATAGCTAACTTTATAGTCAATAACCACAGTAAGTGTAAAGACGATTGTAAATTCAAAGTGTAGAGAAGATTACAATAATGCTTTAGCCATATTACCTTTCTTTGAGTGGAGGTGAGTTTGTAGTCCTTTGAGGATGATGATGGTCTTCATGTGAGTGGGAATGGGATTGGGGTTGAGAAGAATGCTTCACTTCACCATGTCGGATCTCCAAGACACTGACCTCCCCAAGACCTAAACTGCCTAGCAACTTCTGCAGACCCTCATAGGTCAAGGTCCCATTGTCCCCATACTGAAGAAACAGGCGTTGCAAGTAGTAGCCCTTGGGAGAAGATCAAATCTGACTATTTACCAACAGACATCATTTTCAAGATCATTTTCTTTATGATAGTACTTTGGTGTCATAAACTTAGTCCGCAACCATAACTCCAATCCATGAATTTCAACATATGTACTGAAACCACAACTCTCTAACCTAGATAAATTTGAGTGATTGCATCAGTCATTGTTGATAAGATTTTTGCACTCAATGTAACTCTCAAGCAAAAAGCACTTGATCTCTTAATGTTTGAAAAATCCCTCAAGGAATGTGGTAGATCTACTTTACCAGACATGTAGGGACGAGTAAATCTCAATAGTCACTGTCGATTCTCAAAGACAAGCAACAAAAACTATCATTGCTTAAACGTTATGATTTGACAGAATCATCCAAACGTACCTGCTCTTCAAAAGCTTCCTCTAAGTGTCCCTGTGTAGATTTGACTTGTGTGCTTTCATTCGACTTTCTGAGCTTGTCGACCTGGACATGTGTTGCAAGGACAAGTATAGCTGGTATCATCACAGAAATCATACAGTGGTAGAGCAGAACATTGAAGCTCAGAGTCGTCCTTAGGGAAAATAACAATAAATATGAATTATTTTAGCATGTGGGCCTCAGCAATCAATATAACACAATTTTAATTATACAAGCATAATTCAATAGGAATTTTTAAATCAATCCATATTACAATTGATAAAAATAAATTACAATCCATACTGTAAAAATGAGCCCCCCTGAGAGGGGGCTCTATAATATCTCACACTCCTTCTAGATGAAATGAAGTTTAAGGGAGACAAAATTGAGACTTTTACTCAAGTTTCCTGCTTCTCAGATTACTCCTCTGAGAAAATAATCCTAATACTCTCATATGTGTCTCCTACAGTTTAGAAGAAATCTCAACAAATATCCCAAGATACCAACATCTGCATTCAAAAGCAGGTATATCTAGCAGCATATTGCACTGTATTTCAGAAACATGTAAGAAACATTCAGAGCTATGAAAGAGCAACATTTGATCAATATATAGTAATACAAACTTTAAATAAAGACTCTTAAATCAAAAGCACGTAGCCAACAGAAAGCACATTGCACAGTCAAGCAAAGTATTTAAAGACTCCAAAATGCCATCTTAAAGAATTTATGCTTTAACTCTGATCAGCTCTTTACCAGACTGTCTGTCCGCCCATGATTTTTTGCGGTCTCTTAATCCAGTTACATGATCTCCACTATCCTCTCAGTATATCCTAGTGTTTAAGCATGAGGCATGGCGCATTGTTTTATGAAGAGGAGGTTAATGTTTCACTAGCAGGCAGCTTTAAGCCTATCGCAGATCACACACACGACTGGAAGGCATTGATCATCTTGGTTGTACCTCATGACTATGTGATGTAAATTCAACACATTCTCACTCTCATCCTGTCAAATACATTGAAGCATAGGCCCGCTGCAGCCCTACTTTGACATGTCAAGGTAACTTTCATGTATCAGTTCATATTGCATGTAGCGATAGATAGATAGATAGATAGATAGATAGATAGATAGGTGATTAAATTATTATTTTTAAATAATTCCTGCATAGGACAAATATATATATATACCCTCTTAGATTGGTATGCATGTAATATAAGAGTAAATCAGGTATAATTGCTCCTCCACACACACTGTGTCCTGTAGGCGCAGCAGCTGATTCAGTCTGACTTCATCCGCTCGGCTCAGGAAGAGAAATCAGCCATCTCTCAGATCACTACAAATATCACAGGCTCTAAATCCAGAAATCACATTAAGTCTGGAAGGAACCGCGCGATCTACGGGAACAGGTATTACAGACCTGCTGAGTGATCTTCAACGCTTTATTTATGTCGACTTGTAAAATTACCGGATAGTAGCACAAACTAGAGGCAATACAGTGACGAAACATGAACACATCAAGACGTTATTTGATCAGAACAGTATTTAAATGACATTTACAAGGGTTTTAGTAGTGGGTAGAATTTGTAATGTGACATTTAAGTACGTGTGGTGTAATGTTAGACCAAAGCTGCTCTTTCGGCGTGCGTCAGCTAGTTGGATTTCATGCTAGTTAGCCACGCTAGCTCCTTAGCATCAACGCATACACTTTAAATGTAATTTTACTGTGAGTAAAAGACATTTTAAGACATTAGTTCGTTTTTATACGCAAAAAACACGAACGCAGTAAGGAAACCCCGTGGTTGTGATGATTATGTTGGTTGGTTTTGTACAGCACCGTTAGCGAGCTGGCTAATGCTAAGCGCCTACTCGCTCAAACACATCAGCAGACGTGTGTTACAGGCTGGCAGAAGCTTTTTTACATCGCCAGGAGGTTTAATAGCTGTGCAGATGTTTGCAGCTATCCTGTCCTGTCTGGTTCATTACTGTATGTATGTATTTTGGCAGAAGTACAGTTAGCCTGTCTGTCTGAATCCAACATGACATTGTATTCATATTAATGGCTGTTTGTAATGTTCAGCTGTTATTTATGATCAGTATGCTTCTCGTTTAAATGGCTGCATCTGTACATTTAACATTAACCCTTAACATTATCCAACTGTATATGCTGAGAGACAGAACTGGCATGTGTCATATGTATAGACATTTTTGATGCAGACACACACACAATTATGTATGTATGTATGTGTGTAGAGAGAGAGAGAGCGATAAATATCAAGCTAAATGGCATATCACCATTTTGCACCATCAAAACAGCTGATATGTCTCATACTTCAATTTAGGGGTTTGTCAGACCTGTCATCCAATAATTGGTCCAAAATTTCAGGCAGTTTACACTTATTTAATGGAACATAACACCTAACACTGGTAAATGAGTGTACCAGTGTTGCTGTGCACTCCCAGTGTGCTCTTGGTGATCATGCATCCACTAAACCAGATCTTTACTGAATAAATGCAAGGAACGCCATTGCTGAAATGGGGGTTGAGGGGAGAATGGGCTAAACCACCCACCGTCTGCTTAGACAAGCTAAAATTAGGTCACCACCAGCCTACCGGGACACAACATCACCCCTCCCAGAACTGTTATGAATCTGAAAAGATGCTGTAGCTACATAACGCAGCCCGTTTTTTTGCTTTGGATTTGTTTTACCAAATTAAGAGAATTGATCTGTGTCCTAACCCCAGCATTCTGCTTCTTGTTTAATGACTTATCAGATTCCAAAGGAAAAATTTAGTGCTCCTGGATAAAAGTGCTTTACATCACACGTCTAATCCTTGCTGACTACATCTGCTTTGTTTCAATAGGCTGTGGGAAAGCGACGAGCGTCTAAATCAGGTTGGCACACGCCAACCCTAAAAACACAACTTATTGTGAAAAATCATCGCTGTAGTGCTAAGGTGTAATAGATAATTACCAGGGTGTTGCTTTGTGTTTGCTAGGGTATTCTGGGTGGCTACTTACTACCAGCCCAGCCCCAAGCCTCTATGATGATTTGGTCCCTATATATGGCTCATTGTAAGTCTATGGGATTTTTTTTGGCCTGCCAGGCAAACACTGATTGGATGAGCCACATCCGAGTCATGGTTTCTTAACTGCTCTCGAAGCTCTGCCTACTGATGGCCACCCAAATATATATTTCAAAAATATTTAATTACACGTCATACCATCCAGCCCTGTGATTGCGTGAGAATGTGTAGCTTCCACCCATACGTCATCAGCCTCTTGAATGAGTCAGCTCCTAATTCGATTGCGATCCATCAAGGCATTAATGGTTTTGGATTTCCACTCAAGAGACAAAGTGGGAGGAAAAAGCATCCGTAAGTTTAAATGATCACAGTATACAAAGCATCTTGAAATGGGAATGGACTAATTGAAAGTAAAAACTTCCAGTCTGAAGATTCCAGGAAATGTTTCAAATGGGCTTTTTAAATCTTAATTAAATTGCTTTAAAATAAATAGCAGTGTATTGATTGCATCATAATGGATGTTGTTTTCTCTTTCTTAAGGGGGATGTTCAGTCTTGCATCGTAAGGAAGATCACCTTGCCCACCTGACACATGAGGACGACTCCTTGTACAGGGATCATGAGGGCTGCGCTTTCGTGAGGTATGAATCTACATTTCTTTTGAATGTTTCACATGATGTAGTTGCAAGGAAAAAGTAATCCTTTAAAGGTGGGGTAAGCGATTTCTGATAGCCAATGTTGATAATTAAAATCACCAAAACAAACACGCCCCTACCCCAAAAGGGTCTCACCTCTATTTTGATAGCTCCGCCCCACACATACGTACGCAACCCAGGTAACGATTAGTTCAATGTTACACCGTGAACACTGAACGCAAGCGGCACGACAAAATACTATAGAAGTCATTATAATCAGTGATGCTGTCTACACTGGATGCTGCGCGGTGCGACAAATCCCTGACAGAAAACTGCTTCCGCGTTCTATTTATGACGTGCTGACACAAATTTCAAATGATTTTCAATGGTCGCTTTATCGCGTCCAGTGTAGGCAGACTTTAGCTGTCCACACCTTTCGAAAAGAAACAAAGCAACCTCGGCGTCCGATCGCAGGCCTTCTGCTCCTGGAGTTCTCTCCAGCGCTGGAAAGCTGATCCGATATTTACGGGTCCTACTTCTTGCCTTATTGTTCCGCAGACATTTTCCTCTTGTTTTTTATTCGCCATCTCTATCTTTCTGTCGCTTGGCTCGGCTGTTCACTGAACCCTCTCTCCTCCACATCATGAGTAGACACGCCCCTTACTGCTGATTGGCTACAAGTTTGTTTTGGTACTCAGCCCCGACTCAGTTTTCTAAAGCGTTTTTGAGAAATTACATACCCCACCTTTAATGCTACTGTGTGTTATGTAATCACTCGGATCATGCATATTTAATCAGACATGCATTTTAGTACGGTTTACATCTTTTGTGCTCTGTGGTACTAAAAGGTCTGCTTTCTGTAATTCTGTATGGGCGTTAATAACTTAATGATTTCCGCCATAAAATCCGGTCCACTTTGGAGCTTATTCTGGCTATGAACTGTTCTTATTTGTAATGTAGGAATGGGTTTATCCTAAATAGCTGGTACTGAAATTGTAAATTGTTTTGAAAAACAATAGTAAAACGATTAATCGCGTCCAAAATAAAAGTTTTTGTTTACATATGTGTATATTTATTATGTGTATAAAAGCAAACACATGCATGTATATATTTAAGAAAAATTTTGTTTGTATATTAAATATTTATGTATAATATAAAATATAAGAATATGAATATAAATGTATAAACGTAAATATTTTCAAAATATATACTGTATGTGTGTGTATTTATATATACATATACATATACACATACATATTTAATGTAAACAAACTTTTGTTTTGGATGCGATTAATCGTTTGACAGCACTATTATGTTTACATACTGTGTGTATTATGTGTATATATAAATACACATGTATATATTAAGGAAAATATCTTGGATTCATATGTAAAATATTAATATTTAATATATAATATAAATTATACAAGTATAAATATATACATACAAATATTTTTTTAAATGTATACGTGTGTGTATTTATATATACATAATAAATATAGACAGTACACACACATATAGTATGTAAACATAAATTTTCATTTTGAATGCAATTAATTTTTGCAGCCCTACTGAAAACATTCAAATATATTCAAAATATTGTGCAGCAGTCTCTTTAAATGGAAATGATTGTCAGAAATGTGTGTAGATTTTGTTTATGTAGTGATCATTGTGAATATCTGCTTCCGTTCTCTGTTTGCTTGCTACAGAGTGCCAAGTGATACAGTCACAAGCAATCATGGAGTATTTAATGTTAAATATACAGCTAACTAGAAGAAATGCTATTGCAACAATATCAGCATTATAGAAAAATAGAAACCGACTGACAAAATGTATTGATGCTTGTCACTGCTGGTTAGGACAAATAAAAACAATTATAGGTGATGTTTTTTGTTACTTGTCGTTTTGATTGTCTCACCTGCTTTTGGACACTAACTGATTAATGTTCGCCTTCCATTTGGCAGTTTCTCAAAATGAAGTCAGAAAAGAGATGAAATTTCTATCCTTGCATTGTTAATTTTAATGCAATCTCTAGGCCACTCAAAATGGTTTCCCATTATGCTGGGTTGCTAAGTGGGCCGCCACACTTCACAGTGGACCCATATTTTTTTGACGGCACATTAGTAATCTCATACCAGCATACACACAAACACACAGACATTGCATTTTTCACTTGAGAGAGCTGTGTAGACCTAGTGGCTCTAGAAAGAACAAAAAGAAGGTCACCTTTGTACAGGAAATGCGATCACGTTACGTCTGTATTGTAGCAGGACGTTGAGTGCCTCCATGTTCAGCTCAAAATGCCATGTTCATTAAACCTCTATCAGTTTACTTTTAGTGCATCTAAGGAGTTTTTTTTTATATTTAATCTGAAACCTACATTTTAAAGCAAATACCACAAAGGAACTCATTGGTTAAAATCTTTTTGAGGCCTGCTTTCACAGTTCTTCTGTTCTTGTGCTGCTTTTAGTGTTCAGTTAAAAATGGCCATCAGATGCTATAAGTTTTTCGTTTCATCCTGTTGTACTTCCAGTTCTTCTCATGCGTCTCTGTCTCAGAGGCAATTGGCTGCAGCCGAGTGTACCGGCTGAGTTCTCACAACACTCTCTGCCTGCTTCATTTCAGATATCAAAGGATTCTGGTAATGTGCCATGGGGTACGACGTCACCAGGTTCCAAGGAGAGGTGGACGAGGATCTGTTATGTCCCATCTGCAGCGGGGTGCTGGAGGAGCCAGTGCAGGTCAATATTTATTTTCATTCAACCTCGACATCCCTCCTAGAACACCTTGAGAAAGTGACAGAGACAACACTATGAGTTTGCGGTTATTAGATATCATTGTGTGAATGTGTTTGACAAGGGTCCAAAATAATCATTTTGTAAAAATTTACATGCTCTATTTTTTTTTTTAAGTATACACACAATGTTCAATTAATACATTTAATTAAAAATGATAAAACTATTATTACAAGTATTATTTTTATTATTATTATTTAATTATTTCAGTAATATTAATGAAATATTATTATTATTATTTCTTAAAACCAATGATAATAGTAACAAAATAATATAACAACAATAATACTTTATTATTATTCAGTTAGTTATTTTAGTAATTAATAAAATATTAATTGTTTATCATCATTATTAAATCAGTTATTTGATTAATTATTAATATAAACTGTATTATTAATAATAACATAATAGTAAAATGACAACAATATTAATACTCTATTATTATTGTTGTTGTTATTGGTAAAGTTATTTTATTCATTTTGTTAAATAAATTACTACCTTTGCCAGTGGATTTATTTTGCTGGGGTTTTTTCCCCTTTTTTTTTTTTTAAACATCAAAACAATTACACAGTGCAAAATGTCTGAAAAATGCACTTCAGCAAGAAAAGTCAGTAGACACAGAGTTCAGGTTACACCCTGATCAATCTGTCTGTTCTCTCAGGCCCCGCATTGTGAGCATGCTTTCTGTAACGCCTGCATCACACAGTGGTTTGCACAGCAGCAGATCTGCCCTGTGGACCGTACCGTGGTGACTCTTGCCCATCTTCGACCCGTTCCCCGAATCATGCGTAACATGCTTTCCAAGCTGCAGATCTCCTGTGATAACGCCGGCTTCGGCTGCACGGCCACCCTTCGGCTCGACCAGCTGCAGTCACATCTCAAGGACTGCGAACACAACCCTAAACGACCCGTCACGTGTGAAGAAGGCTGCGGGTATCTACCATATTTATCTAGTTCTCACTTAACCCACTAATGTGCTGTATGGATGTGTTTGACTGTAGTTCCATCTTTCTCTGCATCTTTTTCAGCTCTGCATCGCACTGTTTTTTTTAATGCAAGAACACATCCTGTGTGAACAGCCCTTAATTGTCTTCAATGTTTGTTTGACATTTTAATCACGTTTGCTGCTTTACTCTGCAGGCTAGAAATGCCCAAAGATGAGATGCCCAATCACAACTGTATTAAGCACCTACGCAGCGTGGTGCAGCAACAGCAGACCAAGATTGCAGACCTAGAGAAGACTGCAGCTGAGCACAAGCACCAGCTTGCAGAACAGGTCAGACCTGTGTTTTCTGTTTTATCATGAAGCTGCGTAAATGTCACTGTCATGATGTCACGTGAATTTATTTGAATTTAGCATCTTGGATTCTCTGCTCTGATCAGCACACACCACACTGTTTTTAATATTCTCATGATTCCTGTTATTCAGAAACGTGACATCCAGCTCCTGAAAGCTTACATGCGAGCGATACGAAGCGCTAACCCTAACTTACAAAACCTGGAGGAGAGCATAGAGTACAATGAGATCCTAGAGTGAGTGAAACGTTCTTCTCCTATATCTTTATGAATTCAAGAATTAATTAATATCTGTCTGTGTGTGTGTGTGTATATATATATATATATATATTACCATTCACAAATTTTTTTTGTTTTTGAAAGAAGTTTCTTATGCTCACCATGAATGCATTTATTTAACCTTAAATACAGTAAAAACAGTAATATTGTGAAATATTATTACATTTATAATTATAATGTTGAAAACAGTTTTGCTGCTTTAATATTTTTGTGGAAATGTGGAAAATAAATTTTCACTCTTATCAATTTAATGCATCCTTGCTAGATAAAAGTATTCATTTTTTAAATCATACTGACACCAAACTTTTGAACACCAAAGTTATATATACATTTGTACATATATCTACAACATATATATATTTGTGAAAATAATAAGACTATGGCCACAGTTATTTGTATTGTGTTGTGGATAAAATGTAAGTCTACTGTGTAAACAACGAGTATGTAAATTACTCATGAATACTAATAAGTTACTTTTGAGTAAGTAAATCATGCTGATTCCATAATTGCTAATGTGATGACTCTCAAACCAACCACTCTCGTTTGGCCACAGGTGGGTGAACTCTCTCCAGCCTGCTCGTGTGACCCGCTGGGGAGGAATGATCTCCACTCCTGACGCCGTCCTCCAGGCCGTCATCAAACGATCGCTCATAGACAGTGGGTGCCCGTTGTCGATCGTTAATGACCTTATCGAGAACGCCCACGAGCGTAACTGGCCCCAAGGCTTGGCCACGCTGGAGACGCGGCAGATGAACCGCCGATATTACGAAAACTATGTGGCCAAGCGCATTCCGGGTAAGCAGGCCGTGGTGGTGATGGCCTGTGAGAACCAGCACATGGGTGAAGATATGATTCTGGAGCCGGGGTTGGTTATGATCTTCGCTCATGGCGTTGAGGAGATCTTATAGTCTGTACATAGCTGGGTGCCAATGATGAAAAGCAGAAAGGGGTTTACAGAGACTGAATTGATTCCCCTCTCTAAAAAATTCTCAGTTCATCCCACTAAAAATATCAAGACCTCTTTGGCAGTCGTTACCTCAAATTTTAAGGAAGGACACTGGCAGAGAAAGCTCTCCGCTCGTGGACCTCCAGCATTCCCTGTTCTCTTTGCCTTAAATGGACATTTTTCAAAAAGTGGACCCTAATGACAAAAACCAACTTGAAACATTATCAGGGACGATGGAACACGTATGTTTTAACATTAACATTGAAATCAAAAGGATTTGAAGTGATGTCTAATTTCCCCTTTAACATTTATTTCCCTCTTGAGAGCAAATATGTGTCACTCACAGCTTAAGACAAGTTAAGATTCTTGTAAATACAGATGATAAAGAGATATAGACAAATATGCTATCTGTTCTTGTTCTAATAGAGTAGTGGACATTTTTGCTGTCTTCATCTCAAGTTTGCTATTTAGAATAGAGTGTTTTAACAACCATGGATCTCAATCTTTCTTTTTTTCTCAATAGAGCTATGATTAAAGTATGCTAGATAAAGAACTCTGCTCGGTGTTTGCACTGTGTGGTGAGTGGAAAAACAAGATGTCATGAATCTCGTTTTGTGAAGATGTTTGTTTTTCTTGAGTGGAACCAGTGATGGTGAGGATATATATGACAGAAATCAACAGCTGATTTGATACCTTTTATTCCACTCTTTAATTTTCATTTAAATTTTCTTCAGAAATAGCTTCTTTTTTTTTTTCTACTGGCATCACTGGCTATTACACTATTATAAATCAGAACCCGATTTTTCTTCTTTAAGATGGTCTTAGTGACCTCAAAGTTTTTTTTTTGTCTAGTAGTTTCACCATATGCGAACCCATAAATGATGGATGAAAAGCTTATGAATCAAAATGAAGTATAAAAACATTGTGAAAAATGACCAAATTACCGCTGATGTAAAACATGATGTCTGTGGAATCTCCTGCAGATGCTCAACCATATCTGGACCTCTTTACTGTGGTTTACATCAGAACTGTTTTTATCCATCATTTGCCACAGCACCTCTTGATGAATTTCAAATAATAAAGAGAGATGGAATGGTTGAATGTTTGTGTATATTGTGCAATTGACTCCTGGAAAAGTGGATAAGAATTTATTTTGCATATTTTACGTACCTTCGTTGTATATAGTTGATTTAACAATCAGTTTAATTTGTGTTGTACGATAGTTGTCTCTGCAACCAAAGTGTTTTATTGTGTTGTATGCACATCGTGCTTGCTTTTTTTGTTGTTGCTGTCGTTGCGCGGACACCGAAAATGTAAGTTCAGCGATTCTGAAATGTATCTTCAGAGCAATTGTGTGTCATCTGCTTCAGTGTTACATAGACCTGAATGCTCATTGCGTTGTTTACAGTAGCTTTTTTGCAAATGTTGTTCAATGAGCTGAAAACTAAGGACCGAGAATGTTTTACTCTGCAATATTCAGCCAGGTCTGTGTGTGAATTAGGGAGAAATGTCTGTGAACTTTGCCTTATCACACTTCATTCGATGCTTCACTGCATGATCGCTGTGTAATGTCACATGACTTCTCTGCACATCGTCTCACAATCGCACCCTGAAGCTGGAGAGATTAAACATGACCCAGTGTGTTTCACTTCTTGGTTCTGATGGATCTGATCACCTTTCGTATCATTCATAAAAATAAAAGTTCACATTTTGCGTTCGATTCATTATCTGTTACTGGACACGCAAGACTTTCTTGACTCTCAGGTTTTATCATCTGATAACAGGGATGAAACGTTCGAAGAGCTCATGTTTCCCGCTGCAGCATTGTCCGTGGATGTGGCATTCTTCTGTTTGTTTGTTTTTGTCTTTTATTCTTGCTTTTGTGCTGTGGGTTACTGACAGAATATGAATAAATATCAATGATTTTGCAATATGACACCAGAGTCTTTGTCTTTATTATTAACATGGTAGCAGGAACATCTTGTTGGTTGTGTTGTTTACATCAGCTGTTTTTAAAAAAAAGACCAATCCAATGCAAACCAGAATAGAGAGCTTACTTCCTCCTGTTTTTCCTCTCTTCTACCACAGAATGTCACTAAAGTGCAATTTAACTGTTAAAATGAAAAGTCCTAAGAGTTTTAAAGTATTTCTGTTGCCATATGCCATCATTTGGAGCTATCTGCTGATCTCTGTTCAGTGTTTTGAGGCCAAACAGCATACATATTCATGCATGCAGGAATAATCCTCCTGTTGTTGGTATTTTCTTTGACCGGCCTGTAGCAAGTCATTTTAATCCAGCCCATTATAGTACCAGTGAGGACAGGAATGTCACATTGTTTTTCCAGCAGCAGCTCTCATTACCAGCTTCTGCTCCGCACGAAACACAATAACTGCTCACTCTTTTGGTAATAATATTCTTTTATGGTTTTGTGTATTGCATGTACAGTCAGGTCCAGAAGTATTTGGACACTGAGTTTGTGCTTTTGTCTTTATACACTGCGACAATAGATTTGAAATAAAACAATCAGGTGTGATTAAAGTGCAGACTTTTAGCTTTATTTTAAGAGGTTCCACAAGAATGACATTTATCATTTAGGATTTACAACCATTTTAGGCAAAGTACCTCCATTTTCAGGGCCTAGTAGTATTTGGACAAAGTGACAATTGTAAATATTAGCACAATTTTGGAAGAAAATCCTTTGCAGTCAATGACTGCCTGTAGTCTGGAGCCCATGGACATCACAAAATCCTGAGTTTCCTCCCTGGAGATGCTTTGCCAGGTCTTGACTGCTACCACCTTGAGTTGCTGATTGTTTGTGGGTCTTTCTGCCTTCAGTAACTGAAGAGCATGCTCTATTGGATTGAGATCAGGCGACTGACTTGGCCATTGAAGAATATTCCATTTCTTTGCCTTCAAAAAGTCTTGAGTGAACCCATTCCATTGGCAGCCATGCATGCCCATGTTTGACAGTTGATGTGGTGTGCTTTGGATCGTGAGCTGTTCCTTTCTTTCACCATACTCTTCTCTTCCCATCAGTTTGGTACAAGTTAATATGGGTTCCATCAGTCCAAAGAATCTTATTCCAGAACATGGGAGGCTTTTAGATGTTTTCTGGCAAAGTCTAATCTTCTTGAATTTTACCAGTGGTTTGCACCTTGTCATGAACCCTCTGTATTTACATTCATGAAGATTTCTCTTGATTGTAGATTTTCACAATGATGTGCCTACTCCACAGTATTCCTGATTTCTGCTGATGTTATGAAGGGGTTTTTCTTCACCAAGGAAAGGATTCTGCGATCATCCACTTTAATTGTCTTCCATGGTCTTCCAGGCCTTTTGATGTTGTTGAGCTCACCCATGCTTGTTTTCCTCTTAAGAATGTAGCCAGCCATTGATCTGGCCACACCTAAAGCCCGAGACACACTGCACGATTTTCGGCTGTCCCAGACATAAGACTGGCATCATGAAACAATCGTGGTGATTTCTGATTCTCCATGATTGTTTCACGATGCCAATATTTCGTCTGGGGCAGCCAAAAATCGTGCAGTGTGTCTCGGGCTCAAGGTTTTTGCTTTCTCTCTTACAGATTTGTGTTGTTGTTTTTTTCAGCTTAATGATGGCCTCCTTTACTTCCATCAGTATCTCCTTGGACTTTATATTGGTAGCACTATTCAAACAGCTTCCAAATGCCAATTTGATACCTCATAACAACTCTGAATATTTTATTAGCTTAATTTGTCTTGTAGTAACGAGGGAATGGACAGCACCTGTGGTACGTTTCCCAAAAGCATCGTTAGCTAACTATGGTTGTTAGTTCCATTGAACTCTATTGGTAACAACGGAGCTTGCAACCATAGTTCCTTTTGGGAAACCCTGGTCAATTAACCTCTTCTTAGTCAACTGTCCAAATACTATTGAGCCCCTGAAAATGGAGGTGCTTTGCTTAAAATGGCTGTAACTCCTAAATGGTAAATGTCATATCTTTGTGGAACCTCGTAAAATAAAGCTAAAAGTCTACACTTCAATTTCATCTTGATTGTTTTATTTCAAATCCATTGTACTGGTGTATAAAACCAAAAGCACTAAATCTCAGTCAGGGTCCGAATACTTCCAGATCTGACTCTGTCTGTCTGTCTGTCCGTCCGTCTGTCTATTTATCCATCCATCTATCTAGTTATGATTTAATTCTGATAAAAACCAGTTAAACAGTTTTGTTTCATGTCTCCCTAATAGAGGAAATGGTCCTTAATCCCTTTCAAAAAGTAAGGATTTGATTGGAGCTTTTACAATCTGGTACCACAAATTCCTGTATCAGTTAATCAGGCATTTGGCAATCAAATATATTGCAGTTTAATTATGTGATAACTGTTAAAGCAATTGCACAATCTAAAAGTACAGATATAAATACAATCACTGAGATGCCAAACATCATACTGAAAATGATGGCATTTGATGATGGCACTTTTAATAGTTTAAATGTCACACCACCCCGTTGATTGTCCATGTGTAACTAAAAATGTACATGTAAAAAGTGCATGTACTATCATCTATCTATATCTATCTATCTATCTATCTATCTATCTACACTATATTGACAAAAGTATTGGGTCGCCCCCTTCTAATGAACAGGTTTGACTACTTTAGTAATTTCTATGAGTACAAATCTTAATGTTAAAGCATATAATGATATTCTAGGAAAATGTGTGCTTCTAATATTATAGCAACAGTTTGGACAGGACCCTTTTCTATTCTAACATGACAATGCCTCTGTGTATAAGGCAGGGTTCAAAAAGAAAATTATTGATTCAGTCAGTGTGGAAGAACTTGAATGGTCTGCATAAAACCAAGTCCTAATCCCAGTTTAACACCTCTGGTATGACTGTAAATGCAGGCCTTGAGCCAAAAACTCAAATGACTTGCCAACAAATGACTTGTACATACACTATATAGACAAAAATATTGGGACACCTCCTTCTTTAGAACAGAAAAATGCACTTCCAATCTGTGGGAACGATGGGAACATAATTCATGTATTTAAAAATTGTATTTCCGTCTCGGTTGCAACAGTTTTGGAAGTGTCTAAAATGACTGTACCCATATGTACAAGTCATTGGTGTTTGATAATAAGTTTTTGGCTCAAGGTCTGCATTTATAGTCACACCAGAGGTGTTAAACTGGGATTAGGACTTGATCAATAATCAATAATTTTCTTTTTTGAACCTTGCCTTATACACAGAGGCATTGTCATGTTAGAATAGAAAAGGGCCCTGTCCAAACTGTTGCTATAATATTAGAAGCACACAATTTCCTAGAATATCATTATATGCTTTAACATTAAGATTTGTACTCATAGAAATTACTAAAGTAGTCAAACCTGTTCATTAGAAGGGGGCAACCCAATACTTTTGGCAATATAGTGTGTATCTATCTATCTATCTATCTATCACTAGAGTTAGTGTGTTCGACGAGAAGCAGTTCATACACACACACACACACACACACTTGTTTCGCTATCCTTGTGGGGACTCTCC
Source organism: Tor tambroides (assembly GCA_021397915.2). NCBI lineage: Eukaryota > Metazoa > Chordata > Actinopteri > Cypriniformes > Cyprinidae > Tor > Tor tambroides. Next base: position 43,711 of record JAFVLL020008543.1, read on the forward strand.
ATAGGCGTAATGGTTTTTCTGCTGTACAGACCGTATATTCTATCGCCCTACACCAACCCTACACCTAAACCTACCCCTTACAGGAAACTTTCTGCATTTTTAGATTTTCAAAAAACTTCATTCTGTGTGATTTATTAGCTTGTTTACCCGTGGGAACCTCAATTTAGGTCCCCACCGTGACATAAGTCCCCATGAGTCTGTGTGTATTCAGGTTTAAGTCCTCACCAGGATAGAAAAAACAGGTACACACACACACACACAGCATCTGATCAAAGTGCATCGCTCAGCTCAGACACATGAGTGCGGGCGGTGCTGTGACTCTATGGGAGTGTCACTCACAGTTAGGCGTGTTCACTTCACTGTCAGTTCTCCACCGGACAAACAGCTAAACGCTTTCTCACAGACGAAGCTGGTTCTGCCTCCGTCGTCACTTATTTATTAATTTTCTAAACGCTGAAGCAGTTTTCGAAGTGCATCTGACACTGGCGATTTTGGTCTTGGCGTCTGTTTTAAAGATAAGACAGAATCACTAACCGGGTGCTGCAGACCTCAAGATATTAAGGTAACGCCAACGCTTATTAATTTTTGTGGTAAAATGAGTGAGTTTTAGAGAAGTGACGACCGTTTAAATAGTAACAGTGATTTTGTACTGTGTCGCATTGTAGTTTTTATGCATGACTTCTTACGGTAGAGACTCATAAGGTTGCGTCTCAAAACCTCTGACTGTCCAAAAAGCGTGTTCGAACGTTTGTATCGATGCCCAGAATGCTGTATAGTTAATGATGGGAATCGTTAGGAATTTAATGATTCTAAATTCGATTCATCTTGACAAGTTCGGTTCCATAACGTTTCCATTTAGAATTCCTTTCTTTTATGTATTTTTAAAGACCCTTATTAGAGCTACTGACCTCAACAGTTGTTAGGAAATGATAAGATAGTTCCAGGTTTCTGTGCATTTAACAAATGCACAGAAATAAATTTAATAAAATTTAATTGCGAAAGGTATTGTTTACATAGGTTTTTAATGGCTTTTCACAGACTTTTACTGAGGCAGCACAAATGCAGTCCGATAACTGGTTATAAATATTAAATACAAATACTAACCCAACAAAATGTGGTGATAACATATTTCAATTAGTTCTTAATTTTTATAAAATAAATTCAACATGTGTATCTCAAATTCTATTGTCATAACAGTCAGTAACTCGTGATGTTAACGTAACATGATGATGAATGAACAAATTAAGTTGCGGTTCAGTAAATGAGTAATACAATTGCTCCCGATTCGTAAGTGTTTTTGATTTACAAAAAGAATCGGTTCATAAGATTCATTCTTTTGGCAGGCAGTCTGCATTTGTCGCGCTGTATGTTTATGATTCATTAAAAAGAACCGGCTCATATGAGTCATTTGTTAGAGAATCGGACTACTGTTTGTTGTTTGTTTCGGACTGCAAATTCAGTAGTAGTATTGCGGTGAATAGTAGTGCAGGAAACATCGTCAGAATTATTTTTAGTACGCCGTTCCAAATAAATGCTTGTTAACTCATCCGAACGTAATGATTCGGTGAGCTAAAGATAGACAGCTCACTATAGATTTTGAGACACAGTGTAGCTGTGCGATTCTCAGTCATGTTTTGTAATGCACAGCCCAGTCTATTTTTAATTGCACCGGTTAACTGCATTTTGGTGGTTTTCCTTTTTGCTTCGAAGTAGTTGACTCTGGTTGTTGTCAGATGTTTTGTTATTCTCTTTCACTGAACTATTTGCATAGACTGTGGATCCTGAGTCATACTGTTAAGTGCTTGGGAACTTAAAATGCGCTAAAAAAGAAGGTGGTTTTGGAAGTTTTTAATGTTTAAAAATACAAAGGCTTGGTTCTCCAATGTACTTCACAGAATACCATGCTGAAAAAAACAACAACAGCTTAAGGCGTTTTGCTGGTCTTAGGTGGTTTAGGATGGTCTAACTGGTCTCCCAGTTTGAGTAGTCTAATCTGGGTTAAGGTGGTCTCCCAGTCTGACCAGCCAAAAAAGTTCCCCATACCCCTTCATAATCGTCAAATCAACCTGGTTTAAGATTATTTATTCAGCAGTGTACCATGACACAAAATATGACCTTTTCTGCTTCTTATGTATCAATGTGTTATTTGACACATTTAGCTCATCTGATTAAATACTTGTTGCATTCTCTGGATTTTTCCCTTGAATTGTTTACTGTTATCTCTTCACTAGATTGCTGACTATCTAAATGCCTAGACTGTTTTAGTAATACAGAGTTTACGTAAATATTAATTTCAATGTCCTTCCATATACTGCGAACTGATTATGTAATTTAAGCTCATCCTGTTTCATCACCATAACAGATTTCAGCTCTTCCAGTTCGACAGGCATCGTATTTATAAGACTGGAAGCATATTAGTCACATCGTTTGGGTCATGACATGAGTCACGACAGTTGAAGTAAAGGGTTTTGAAGCGTTCTTTCAGTTCCCCTGCATTTACACCTTTTTGCCAAATTACTTTCAAAGTCAGTCATTCTTGTTTTTCCACTCTTGTTTCTGCTGTCGTGACCAAAACGTATCTGTCTCAGTGCTACCTGCTTATATTTTAGTTTGCGGTTTTGTATCTCTGACACATTTGAAAGCCTATACTAAATTTGTGGATGTCCCTAAAGAAATTAAAAGTCCTAATTTGGTCCCACATTCTCTCCGGAGCTCTTGGCTTAGCTTACCTGATAATGGTAACTCATTCTCTGAGGAATCTATCGCCTTATGGGCTTGGCTAGAAAATCACAGGGTTGGTTTACTGTCTTCCCAGTAATCTCGTGCTTTTTTAACTCATGAGCCAAGCAGTGAAAACTGGGCTCAGGAATAGCCCATCTTTCCTAAAGCTCAACCATGTTTATGCAATAGAAACAGACGAAGGTCTAGCTTTGTGAATGGAGTGTGGGTCAATATTCACTTCACCACAAATTTCCTCGCTTTTAACAGGGCAAATGGTAAGTACTTATTAATCTCTTATAAGTGAGGGAACAAAAACGGGATATTGCTGATCCAAACAGCTTGTGTATTCTCATCTTTCCATTCAGTGGTCGGTAAAACACCACCATGTCCTTTGGCTTTTATAGAATAGTTGTAAATCAGAATGGTACAGATTTATAAAAATATCAGGGCTGCAGACAAAAAAATGATGAGGACATGAAGCAGCCAAATCAAATAGAGTCTCACAAATGTACTAATAAAACAAGCACATCACAGTATTGGTTCCTAGTTCTTAGTGAAGAATCCTTTTTCTTTTACAATACCAAAAAGTGATTCATTGTTCAGTCAAGGAGTCATTTAATGAATTAACAACTCAGAATGATTCACTAAGTGAGTTAGTCTGACTCATTCGTGAGTTGCTGTTTCATGAATCTTTCGACTGACACTGTCACTGTTTGTTGTGCTGTGAAACACTGGCACTGCCAAATAAGACTATACATGATGAAATGTCAAATTTTATAACTTTTTAATGTTTGAAAAAATGCCCATAAATGTTAGAATCGTTATATTTCAGTTGGACTTTAAAGGGGTCATATGATGTGATTTCAAGTTTTCCTTTCTCTTTGGACTGTTACAAGCTGTTCATGCATATATAAGATCTGTAAAGTTACAAAGACTGAAGTCTCAAACCTAAAGAGATATTCTTTATGAAAGTTAAGACTCATCCACACCTTCCTAAAACATCTCATTTCAACACGCCCCCACATATTTACGTCACTGTGTGGGAAGATTTGCGTAACATCGCCCAAATGTTTACGCAAAGAAAGATGTGAGGTGTAACTTTTATTCTCGCTGTAGTATTGATATTACGTAGCTTGTCAGTGAACTACGGGTCTGTGTAGTAAATGCCGCTCCATCTAAAAGCAGGTGATGGTGATTTACTACTAATCATGAAACCGGCTTTACTGACAAGATGCGAGATGATAGTCGAATTCGATTAATTGCACAGCCCTAGTAACATTATATTAGTAATATTACGCTCTAAAAATTGCTGGGTTAAAAACAACCCAACTTGGGTTATTTGGCAACCCATCGCTGGGTAAATATTGGACAGAACACATGCTGGGTTATTTTGACCCAGCTGCTTGGATTAATGTTTTTACCCAACATGCTGGGTTGTTTTATCTAAGTCAACTATTGTTTAAAAATTATTATATTGCTGCCTTAAAATGGCCTGGAAATTAAAAATCACACACAGAATTACTAGAGGCAACAGCAATAATCAAATGGTGAACATTTGGACAAAATACAAGACAAATTGAATTTATTTGGGTGAATACAGCATAGTTTACAATATTATATAGGCCTACATTTAAACTCGTTCAACAAGCATTTTAGAAATAAAAAATGTAACATTTAAAAGTATTCATTTAAAATACTTGTAACATTTAAAAGTATAAGTGTATTCAACTGTTCTCTGTAATCTTTTTTTACCAAAATAGTGCTAATTCTCATGCTGGTGTGTCGCCAAAATCTGAGCCGGTGAAGGGCTGCTGTTCGCAGGGAACTGTGAACTTCAGATCGCGGCTTTGCGTTTCACTCGTAGCTGAAAGATGCCGAGACTGACTCCATAACCTGCCTATAAACAATATATGAAGAGTACTGAGATTAGAGAACATATTTTAGCATCAAATTAAATTCAACTCAGTATTATAATGAGTAAAATCCATTTGTTATGCAAGGCAAAAGCTGTTTCCATCGTGCAAAATGACCGCTGCTGACACAGCTGACTGACACCTCGTACTTATGTTGCATTGCATAAAATAATATAGGCCTAATTTACGGCACAGTAAAGACTTTATAAATGAAATAAAATATGTACAAACCTTTATTTCACTGACGAAGTGCACCAAACCCAGTGGTTGGGTAGAAAAAATAACCCAGCATTAAAAATGACCCAGCAACTTGGTTACAGAAAAACTACATGACACAGGGGTAAAAATTTTCAATATAGCCCAATAAAATGACCCAACAAGCTGAACCCAGCATTTGGGTTAAAAAAATAACCCAGCATTTTTTAGAGTGTTCTTATTTTGAATAATTGTGTAATATATATATATATATATATATATATATATATATATATATAGGGAAAACTACATGGAAAGGTCTTCATTACGTCTGCTGAGTTATGAAAGAGCAACCTTTGAGCAATCAGATGTTCCTCTGAGGAAGGAAGGGGAAACACTTGAATATATAAACTCTTGCGGATACAAAGCAGCAGTTTGACTTGACACAAAGCGACAGCTTGTACAAACAGCACAAAGCTTTAGAAAGTATTGTTCCTAAAAATAGTTTTAAAAGGCATTGTAAAGGCAAATAATACGTGAACAGCTAATATTAGATCACTATAACAGGCTTGTAACCTCAGTATTTTTATCTTGCGTGAGAATCACTCACCGCACCTCTGTCTAGTCGATGTTGTGTTCTAAGTCCAGATTTTCTGGTAAAGTGGGTTGGAAATGCAACTTAATAGGTGAGATAGTGGCTGGGTGATTTACTGCTGTAATTGAATTTGTTGGCCTTATGCAACAGTCATTTGCAATGTTGCATGTTTTCTTTTAGTAGTTTAGTTGTAGTTTACCTGTAAGCAGGGCTTGCAGAGCTAGTTTATACAACATTCTTCAAATTTTAAAAGGAGTGTACATGGAATATTTGAACACTGTCACACTGCAGCACTATTCAAGTGCACTGCCAGCTAACAAGTTACAAATACAGGAAGAGAGAAGCATGCCACAGTGCACAATACAGGGGAATCATTCAGCAACATGAAACTAACTACTACAAACGCCCACTACTTCCTTAATGTTACTGACATTTCTGTAATTCTGCTGACATTTTTACCTGCATGGTTTAGGATGACATAAAGATCACCATCAAAAGATACACATGACTCTCATGCACTTGTGGGGGCTGCCAAGTGTAATATTAGAATAGTAGAGCAAACAGTAATATACAGCTTCAAATATATTTATTTTGTGATAAGGAGCAGCCGACTGTACATTATACAGCATGTTATACTGCTAAATAAATAAATAAAGGACATAATTTGAGTTTATTTATATAATATTATTAAATATTGGTTGTCTGGGCATTCGTTATAAAAAATGACCTGAGAGCCTTGTAATCAATAATAGTATCCAATTGAACCCTCGTCTATAATGGAAAAAACAAATTATCCACCTGGGCTAATGGACACATTGGCATGAATGAATGTGCATCTTTATGGTATAAATGACAGGCAGCTGTTTCTGAAAAATGAAAACAATTTATAGTCTAAAAGTGTGATGTCATGGTTTGCATCTTGTTTTTGTGGGTGCATGGTCTCAAAAATGGTGTACTTTGCGCCGAGCCACAAGGAGTTCTTAGCGCTGTGTTTTACTGGACTAGGTGTTTGGTGAAGCAGAGATTTGTCTCCTTCCATAAAACAGAGAGCTATGCATGCAAATAAGTGATGAGGAAGCCCAGAATCAAATTACCACGCTTCTGTGCTCAACCCAAACAATTAGAGATTCAGAAAGACAGAGACAGACAGCGAGAGAGAGACCAAGACCTGCAGCCAGCAGCAGTTGTAAACTGCAGCAACTGACTGTTAAAACTGGTGTGAAGCAAGACTGTCAGTATCAAATATGACCATTCTGTTGGTGTTATGCTTATTGTCATTTGGTTTAACATCATGAAAAACTGTCATAATTCATGCCAAACTCGTAAGACTAAAAAACAAGATAAATAACAAGTGTTAAACAAGACAAATAGTGTTCTGCTTAATTTCGTGACAAAAAGGGTGCGATTAATCACGATTAAAAAATGTAATCTATTGACAGCCCTACTAAAAATACATATTATTATATTTTTTATTATTATACTTTTATTATTATATTTCATATAAAGAAAATGAAGCCTGTTTTAGGCCCAATAGGAGTTATTGCATTGTGACATTGGTTTAATTGTCATGAAATATAATCTCCTAATTGTCTATAGCGTATTGAAAGGCAAAAAATCTCATTCGTATTACAGCAGTATGAAAAAATAATTATATCACAAGAGTAACATTGGTACTGACTTTAATTCATGCTGATTTTACTTCATGATTTTCTTATCAGAAATCCATTTTTTATTGTATTACAGTAATGAGAATGATATTTTTCCACAATGTTTTTTATGAGAAAAAGAATTTTGGTGTGTGGGGATGTACTTATTTTTACTTATTATATTTCAGGTCAGTATATTAATGATCATGACATTTCTCCATGAGATATATCCATTTTAATACAAACCTTAGAGCAGAAAAATCTGGTTTGAAAATGTGTAGTTTCATTTCACATGTGACTCAATGGCCGTTGGATTTGAAAACATGAAATTCAGATGATTATTTGCTAGAGAACCTCGACTTTTTCTTTGACTTGATTTAAAAATACATTAATAAGTGTGACATTTAAAACATATGCTTCTTCTGTCATTCCAAAATGATTGATAAGACTGCAGTGTGTATGTAAAATAGTCTGTCATGCACCGGCTAGCTTCCGCTGTTGACAGAAAAGTATTGCTTTTGTTTTCCCAACTTTCTCTCTCTTTCTCTCACACACACACACACATACACCCACCCACATATACATGGAATAGGCCACACAAACAAAGTTCCTAGGCAACGACACTAACCTTTTGAGGGAATTAAGTGAGAACGGTGTGACCCTTTGTTAGCTCACATCACATGAGAGGAGTGGGTGTACGGGCTTCATTCTCGCTGCCTTTTCCATCGCATCAGAGTTTGTGAGGAAGAACATAAGGAAGAGCATAAACTATCTTTAAAATGGATTGTACCATTGTTCTCATGCTAACAAACTTTCATAAGAGGTACTCCTCCTATTGTTCAGACTAGAGCTTTGCATATGTTTGTTTGTTGGTTTTAAATATGTGGCTAGTTTTCTGTATTCACACACACACACGCAGAGTCGATGTTATGAAGCTTTTATTTCTGCAACTATTATTAGTTGCTAAAAAATAGATCTCTAGACGTAGACTTGCTTTAAATAGGTCACCCATTTATTCTCCATAAAAGCTGTTTGGCTTGTGTTAAAAAGTTTGAAGACACCTTAATGAATGTGCACAGGAAGAAAAGCTTTAGCCTGGGACTAGCATACTGATCTCCCTAGACTGCCTTTTTCCTTAATGAGAGTGCTGATCCATTTTCCATTACAGATGAGACCCAGAAACATGCGGTTTCTATATGATACACACACACACACATAAAGAGATATTGTGTCTCATTTAGCCTCAGGTCCTTGAATCAATGCTGTATACTCACTGACAATCTTGACTATGATTTGAATGTTGTGCATAGCTGTACTCTTTATTCTTTCAGCAAATAAAACAGTAATATGTGAATATCAAACTCATTTCTATCAGCTTTCCATTGGTGGCATACACAGAACACATGACGATTCTTTTAAATGGGAACACAACCTTTTTGTTAGTCATGTGACCTATGAGCAGAGGTGGGTTTTCTGCTCGCATAGTTTTGGTTTCTTGAGTATGTCGCAGTGACTTCGCTGTGTAAATGGATGATTGATGATGTGACATGCTGTTTTACATAGCCAGGCTGGCATACATAAAACTGTCTAAACCAGTGTTTCTTTTTTTAATACATAATGCATACATTTGAAATAAATTATCATTTTTAATCAAACAATAAAAGATGTTTAATGTTTTTGAAAGAAATCTCTTATGCTCACCCAGGCTGCATTTGTTTTGATCCAAAATGCAGTAAAAATAATTCCTTTGATGCGAAGCTGAATTTTCAGCATCGTTAGTGTTACATGATCCTTCAGAAATCATTCTAATATGCTGATTCAATGCTCAAGAAACATTTCTTCTTATTATAATATAGTTGTGGCAACCATGATAGATCTTTTTCATATTTCTTTGGTGAATAGAAAGTTCAAAAGTACAACATTTATTTGAAACTTATTATATTATTAATATTATGTGGCAACTGTAATGTAATGCTTTCCTGGTGAATAAAAGCAGGCTATTTGTTTCTTCTATATATATATGCTGTATTTTCAATCTGTGCAGCATCCAGAATTTTTAACATATTCTTTTTTTATGTATATCCAGAATGCAGAATTCTTGTATGGTGTGACTATACAGGACATATTTTTCTGTTCATGCATGAGTAGCAAATTATTCAGACACATTTTTAGTCTTTGCTCAGCCTGAAAGAATAAGTAACATTTTGGACATCAGAAGAGCAAAAGGTGAACTTGTTACTTTCTTTTATAAAGCGGTTCTCCATGTTCATGGACTATTTTATTATCACATAGTATTATAATATTCACACAAAAATGCAACACTGATTAATTTTGTCTGTCACTGTCAAAGCATTTATGGAATGTTCCACAGGGTGTGTTACGAGAATGACAACAGTGTACATGCTTTGTATTTGCATACTTGTGTCTAGGCCTAAAGCTTTTCTCTCATCATCAGTATCTTAATGGCGTTTGGTTATATTATGGGTTTTCCTTTCACTTTAAGTGCGTGAAAACATCTTAATGCATAAAAAGAGAAGATGGATATGGCTTTCATCTGTGTGTTTTCCTCTCACCAACCTTTCTCTTGCACTCTTTCAGTGTTATTCGGAGGCTCTGGCGTGATGTCAGACCCGGGCGAGTCGGATGACAGAGAGCTGAGGCCGGTAGACTTCATCCAGCTTCAGCAGTACATTGACTGTAAGTCTGTGATGCCCACACATCCCTCCCACTCTCACTAAACGCTCGGCCTCATTACAAACCATGACTCACTCTCAATCCTTAAGTGCGAAATGACACTTTATTCTCAGGGTCGAAAAAACATGCCAGTCGTGTGCATCCAAGACATCTGTGAGCCCAGTTTACTTACAGTTTTACATGCATGCATTTGTTTAAGTATTTTATACATGGACAACTAGTGTTGGGAAAGACTGACTGATTGACATCATTTAGATTTTGATAATGTCACTAATATGATGCGATGAAAGACAAAAAGATCAAATGAAAATAATTTTTCTGGTTACACTTTATTTTAAGGTGTCCTTGTTACTTTGTAATCGTACAATAAAGTAATGACTAATATTACTTAACAACATGTACTTAATATAGGTTTAGGGATAGGAATAGGGTTTGGTTTTAAGGTTGCTTTCATGTAATTATGCTTAATTTACTGTTATTACTATAATATAAGTGTAGCGTGTAAAAAGGACACCATGTTATCAGTCTTCTCACTAACATCTAATTTAATGTATAATTTAATTTCATGTATTGATGTTATAGTATAATAATTAATGAATATTATTGAGTAGTATTCTTAATAATGCACAATGATCATTGTTACTACACTGTAAGAAAGGATTTGATGTAAATAAAACAAATTATTGGAGTACATTTTACAAGAAAATATGTTTCTGTTTTTTCCACTTCAAAATTTCATGTTTAATACAGAGTGTTAGTTGCCATTTCTTTCTAAATGTTTGTGAAACACCAAGTATTTTTCAATGTATACTGTACACTTTCATGTCCTTATCATATAGGCTATATTTTAATATATTGGATAAAATATTAAAATCACAAATATTTTGCTTTATGCGACGTTACAAGCTTTTAGAATGAAAAACTAGCACTTTTTAAGAAATAAAAGTGTTTCTGTACTTCATTTGATCATAGGTTTAGTTCCTAGACAAAAAAAAAAAAAAGTATATATATCTCTCTCTCTCTCTCGATTTGTATAAAAGCATCTGATAAATGCTTAAGTATAAATGTAAATAAATTATTCCAGGTGTTTCTTCATGGATGTTCCATTTCAATCTTTAAAAGCACTTCAGAATGAATTGTGCACTGGTAAAGCATATACTATAATATATTTAGGATTTAAATTTTGCATAAAAATAAAAATTACACATTTTATTTGCAATTTACAGTAATTTTGTCAAATTACATAGGGCCATCATAAATCCTGTTCCTGGCTGGGATTTGTAAATTGCTTAATTTAATTCTTACTGAAGATAATAACTGAAAAGTAGTTTAACCAAGATCATGCAGGCATTATTCATAATTGGCCAATCATGGCAAGAAGGTGGGATTTACAGAAAACAGTCAAAGCAACGCAAAACTACATTCATATACCATGAGGACTGGAGAGAACACATCAATAGGAAAACAAAGCCAAAACCTGGACAGTTTAGGCAATTCAGAAATCCCAGCCAGGACATGTCCGTGAATATATGGATATATGGTTCCCCCTATTTTGAATGGCCGTCAATGGAGAAAGACATTTTTCATTTCCTGTAATTGCAGTATCTGACCAGCAGGGGCTAACAGGGTCATGCTAAGCAGCCAAACCTTGACCCCTTTGATTGCTCCATCCATGTGTCTCATGCATGATTGAGGAAATTTTATACAAGTAAGGTTTTGTAGATACTTGCCCTAAGTGTGTAGTGAGTTCTTGCTAAGCCTGTTTTTCATGCAGGCTTGATGCAGATAGATACAGTTCATTATAAGGTGTGATGTCTGTGGTTCTTTGTGCCAAAATGTCATCTTGTCTTTTTTTTTCTCTTTCTCTCTTTCTTTGCTTCCTCCCACTCGCCCTGTCTATCTCTTTGCAGACTGCAGTCTAAAAGTAAAAGATGTGTTAAAGGAATTCAATGCAGATGGCAGGTTAGCCAAGTACAGACACGGAGAGGTGAGTGAACAGGCTGCCAGGGGCCAACTGTCAGCACTCTGCTTTTACAGCATCTTAGTCCAATTACCCATGAACAGATCCATCCATCTCTGTAATGTGAATCACTTCACGTCTGGTTAAGCATATCTGAGCTCATCCGCTGGACGATTCGTGTAAGGTGTACCTGCTTAGTCAAACTTCCTGCCATTATGTGAAGCTGTAGTGGGTGGTTGCCATTTTTTCTGTGGTTCCTATTCACTGTGATTTTTTTTTTTTAGAGCATTGCTACGCATTTACTAGGGTATTCTGGTGACCTGAGCCAAAACAGCTGATCCCCAAGTAGTTACGATGCAAATCACTGGGATTTTTCAACCTGTTTTATCAGTTTGCTGGCAAAAATTGTATAAAGAGCACATCTCTTCAAAAAGCTGCATGATTTAACCCTATAAAGCCTACTGTACCACGTTTGAATTATGAATTTCTAAGTTTGCTGAAAACCTGTTGTACACAATCGTTTACATGCCTTCCGCATGATATTTGATATTTTGGTCACACTTTATTTAAGGTCTAATTCTCAACATTAACAAACCATTAACTACGACTTTTGCATCAATAAACTCCTAATTTACTGCTTATTAATAATTAGTAAGGTAGTAGTTATTGGGTAGGATTAGGGATGTAGAATATGGTCATGAAAAATGTGCTTTACAAGTACTAATAAAAAGCCAATATGTTATTAATAGGCATGATAATAAGCAACTAGTTAATAGTGAGAATTGGTGTTACTGATATTTTATATTTCAGCACAATATTTCATATTTTATTAATAAGTAAAAGGCCTTTTAGTATAATTCTAAAAACATCCACATCCACATGTAATGATTTTTAATAAAATGTAAAAAAAAAAAAAAAAAAAAACTTTTATATTGTTAGTAATATTTCAGGATGATCATTTACTGGACTGAAGCAGTTTTGTTTTGTTTTAAAATCATGTTAAAATGTAAATATAAAAATAATACAACAAGCTTTTGAAGAATGTTTATTTGTACAGAAATACGTTCATTTGTATCTCAATCATCGTTGTTTTGCATTGCATATGTTTTGCCCTCCCCAATTGGTAAAGATCTTATTGGTTTACATCACAAGCTATCAAAATTTTATCACAAAAGCCTGATGTATTAAATATTATGCAAAACATAATATACATACATATTAAAGTCTAAAATGATATACATTAGATTTCAGAAAGGTTCGATAAACTGTTCCATTAAAAAAAAACATATTTCTGACTACTTTCCTTTACAAAGTTAGCTGCTTCCAAACACAATTATAATAGTTAAACAACAGGAAGTTCAGTGTAAAATGGAAAGAGATTGCTCTGAAGTTGTGGGATTATAGCTCTTAAAAGATTTGCTATTCAGACATGCTCATGTTGCAAAGATTTAGTCCGTATACCTGATATGTGCACTAGTTTTTCAGCTGACTATGTGCTGACTCAAACACTGGAAATCAATGCTTCAAGAGTTTTGTTTCAAGAATTTTTGTGTTTGTCTCACTCTAAGCTTTATATTTTGCTTGTGTTGCGTGACTAAAGCAAAATAAACAACAAATTATGTCATGGAAGTCTTACGTATGTTAGTATGGGAGGAGTATCTGACTGTAGCATATATCTCAGTTTTCCTCTTTTTACTCCAGATAGAACAGCAGTATCCTGAGGCCTTTGAAGTTTGAATACAACTTGATAGGCTTTTTTTCTCTTATTAACTCTTTTAAAAACTAGGACAGGAACAGCAGGCACTGTTGGTAGAACTAGGATTAGGTTTGTAGTGCAGAATCTAATTGGATCTCTGTTACTTCCCCTTGAGAAGGTTCCAGATAATTTTATGACTTTATTAGTTTCCAATAATGTGTACTTTCTGAATGATCACCAAAATAGATGTTATTAAAAAGCCCAATGATAAATTCCAAAAACTAAGTGTGTTAGTGGTTTGTGTTTGTGTGTGTATTTTATGTTCCTTGAATGTGTAGCAGCCTTTAATGCACCATAACTCATCCTTTATTGTATAAAATGATTTGTCTTTAGTGCATTGATGAGGAAGGTTTCCGCCTCTTCCTGAAGACGTATTTGGAGGTGGAGGACTTCCCAACGGCTCTGTGCCAGCGGCTGTTCAAATCCTTCCAGAACTCAGAGTCAGCAAAATCAGATGAAAACAGTGGGTCATGTATATGTATATGTATATACACATACATACATACACTACCATTCAAAACTTTTTGTTTTTTTAATGGAATTAATACTTAAAAATGGCAGTAAAGACATTTATAATGATCCAAGATATGTCAAATAAATGCTGTTGTTTTAAACTTTCTATTCATGAAAGAATCGTAAAATTAAGTATAATGCTTTACGCAAAAATATTAAGCATCACAACTGTTTAGCAAATCAGCAAGTCAGCACACTAGAATGATTTCTTATTCTGCAAATTCATGTCAATAAATTACATTTTAGAATATATTAAATTAGTTATTTTAAATTGTAATCATATTTCTTTTTTACTGTATTTTTGACCAAATAAATGCAGCTTTGGATAAGATACTGATTTCAAAAGTATCAAAAAATATTACAGACTCCAAACTTTTGGAATGATAGTGTACATGTTTACGTCCCATGTATAAGCAAATCTGTAAGTGAATCAACAAATTTAGTTACATTACAGGGAATCATATTTATTTATTTATTTACACACTTTCTGAGTTCAATACAATGTTTGATAAAATGCTATCAAAAAGTCAGGATTTATTATTTTACTCTATAAAATAATTACTCATTTTTAACTCGTTTTTTGTTTCAAATAATGAAACTAATGGAACAGAGGATTTCTTGTATTCTGAATATAAGGCTGTCTTTGCTTTTGCTTTTAGGGGAAGTCTTTCTGAAGGATGTGTCCTGTTATTTCTCTCTCCTGGAAGACGGGCAGCCCAGGGACAAACTTGAATGTAAATCTCAATTTTTTGCCACTTCGCATCTCTATAATGATTGTTACCATCTTTGCAGTACATCTCCATGTTTTCCCTTCACAGTTGCCTTCAGGCTCTATGACAGAGATGGCAACGGTGTCCTGGACAGTTCGGTGGGTGGTCTTAGCCTGAAATATAATCTACTTCCAATTCCTCATTATTAACAAAACTGAATCATCATGCTCAAATTATATCTTTCGGTAATATCTATAAACAGTCATGTTTCTGAAAAACAGGAAGTGGACCGCATTATTGCTCAGATGATGCACGCAGCAGATTACCTCGGTTGGGATGTGTCCGAACTGAGACCTGTGAGTTGTGTTTTGTTTGTGTGTGTGTTGCGTTCGACAAGATATTTTCCATCTTAACCACACCTTGCTGAAGAGACATTCCTCCTTCTTTGGCATGACTCAACTTGTCGTGGGGCAAAATAAGGAAGGGAAAAAATTAATCTGACAAGATCATTTGCATAATGTTGCTCCTTATGATTCAAATGAAGTGATGATTTAGTTACATCATATACAGGTTACAACAGAAACACTAATATAAAAGCATATACTTTCTCATTGCACAATGTACTTGTTCTCAGGTGCTGAAGGATATGATGACAGCGATTGACGCAGATAGCAGTGGAACGGTGTCATTACAGGAATGGGTGGAGGGGGGAATGAATAACGTCCCGCTACTGGTTTTACTGGGACTGAAGGTAGGAAAACACAAGCATAGATTCTCACAGTGTCAGAGAGCTGCTGTTTTTGGAGTGTACAAGACTGTACCTCAGATTACACTGCTCAGAAGCAAAAAGAAACAAAGAGAAAACATTCAAATTTACTAGATGTATGTATTTATTGCGCTCTGTCCTTCTGAGGACACTCAGGCTTAACCTCAACATAGCACACTAACAAAAGCCTGCTGACTTTGCACTAGTGTAAGCAACAGTAACACTTTCAAAACATGTTTGCATGCACGCACATACTTATATGCACAACCAAAAGCATATTACCATTTTTTTTTAATTAATTTATTTTTAATTTTTAAAATATATTTATTTTATTGTCATATTTTATTTTTACCTCGGATCAATTTTACAATTTTATTTTATCATCATATAAGAATGATTTCACATGATTAAATTACTTTTTTTTTTTTTTTTTCCAGAAGGGGCTTTTTAAAAATCTTACCATTTTATGAAAATTATTGCACACACACACACACACACACACACACACACACACACACACACATATATATATATGTATATATATATATGTCCCATGCAAATCTGTGGTCGATTTGGTTACATCATATAATTTATTTAAACACTGGTACAAGCAATAGTGACTCTTCTAACACATGCTCACATGCATGCACATGCTTATAGGCACAGCCAAATGCATATAATTATTATTTACATTTTTATTTGTTTAATTTTCATTTTATTTTAGTATTTACATTTTTATTTTTAACAAGCACACATGGATGTGGTGCTCAGGTGTCTACACACTTTTGCCAGTATAGTCATGATGGGTGAACCAGATTAAAAACTTTTAAGAATTTGTCAGTGGTAAACCCATATAGATTTTTGAGGAATCTAAATTTTCTGTCTGTGGTGGTTCACAACTAGGAGGCATGTACATACCAGCAGTAAGATGCAAATAGACTCGTGAATTTTTGCAAACCAGACATCCCTTGCATCTCATTAGCACGTCATGCATAAGATCTACTTTACATGACATCTCATTAAAATAAGCATGCATCTGAAGAAGGTGTGCGTTCAGAATATGCCTGACATGCATTTATTCACACAAGCCACTTGGCAGCTTCAAAATGCAAGCTCAAGCTAGCATCCAGCAAGTAACACTAGAGCGGTAACTGGCTTCACACTTCTCCGGAGGGGGCACATAAGCTATATAACTCCCAAGATTCTTGTGTCTGTCCATACTGTGCTAGTGCATAACCTGGAGACCAGCCACAGAGATAACAGCAACTATTTTCCATGACTAATTACAGCTACATATAATGAAAACCAAAGTTTAACCTTTACATGCTAAGCCAATGCCACTTCCATACCAGAAATGTGCATTTAACACTAATAAGCATGGTTCACAGTTAAACCACATAGGCAAAGTCAGTGCGGAAGTTACAACTACCATACATTCGTTGTTACCACCAGCGGTCACAGTCCGTTACAGCAAATGTAGTTTGTGCCGTCACGTAGATTATATTAATCGCATGGATTTAGTCAGCCTAAACTTTTATTCCTGTCTTGGGTTTGTGAGCCAGAGCTTTGTATCATGGTTATGCTTAACCATGTATCAAAGCCAGGGACTTCCCCGTGTGCTATTTCCACCTGCCCAAGTGGCACAGGGGGGCTATGCTGAGCCATCAGGCCCAGTTACAGCATGGCTGTGTGGGCTACAGTTTCTGACCTCCTGTTTGGCCGCCTGAAGTTCCCACCTGAGTCATCCAAACCAATAAAATTCTGAATTATTAATAATTCTCTGATGTGACTGCATGAGTCAATGTCCTCAGCCCACCCTAAACACCTCCAGCCGGCCGCTGAATTCATAAAGAATAGCCAGTAGGTGTAAGATAAGGAAGCAATGTGAAATAAACAAGAAAACGACACTCTTGTGAGTCACTGAGAGTGGTTCAAAAACACTTTCCACTGATTAGCATTCATTTACGCTTGTGTCGTCATCTGTTTCTTTAATAGATGAGTACATTTCATCTTATTTGTTAAAGGTGTTTGTCCAAAACTAAAAATGATGTCATCATTTATCACCCTAATGTTGTTCCAAACCCGCTTGCTGTTATTTTTTGTGTGAAGCACTGGAGGAGAATGTCTGGTGAATCTTCACGCATGTATTATCCCTATTACAACAGAGGCCATAGAGTTTTTTTAAGCTTCAAAAATGGCAAAAAAACACCAAAAAGTGTTTTAGTTTAAGTGACTCAGCTGATATATTTTAAGTCTTCTTAAGTCATACAATAACATTCCCTCTCGTAAGCTGCGACTGGTTTACTGATTCAGTGAGTTGAACTTAAGAACCAAAGCTGTGAATGAATGAGCATATTCTTTTAATTGAACCAACTGTTCCAGTTCAAAAATCAAACTGATTTGTTCATGAATCACAAATCGTTCATGAATTGAGGTGCAGTCACATTAGCAGGATTTTTCTGTGTAAATAGTCGATCGTATAGCGATATAGGAAGCACAGCACACACAGAAGTCACTTTCAAACCAAAGAGATTTTTGTTTGCCAACGCAGCGAATTTACATGACTAACTTGAACCCATCGCAATATTAATGTGGGGAAGTCTTTCACTCTAATGCGAAATTCCCAGTCATGTGGGAATAAAATGCTTGTTGAAATAACTGGATTTCACCTGTGAATATTTGCTGATTTAACGATTCGTTCATGCTGATTTGAAATGACATGAGTGAATTCATTTAAAATTTTGGATGAACTATACCTTTAAGACAATAATTTTAACTCGTGTTCTTTTGTCATGAGGCTATATTTCTGTTTCTTTACTTTTTTTACTCTGTTTTACTACATGTAACACTCTGGTTAGAGGCAGCTTAAAGGAATGTGATTCTTGGCTTCATAGGAACATATATTGAATGATGTTACATTTTACAGAATCAGATTATAAAGAAAAAAAGATGTTTTCTAACATGAAGTTTTTCTACTTTCCCAAGATGACCCAAAGAGACGGCCAGCACCTGTGGAGGATGAAACATTTCAACAAGCCTGTGTACTGCAACGTCTGTCAGAATATGCTTCTGGGGCTGCGTAAACAGGGTCTCTGCTGCACCTGTGAGTGGAATTCTGGGTAATTTACAAGAAAGGTTCACAGATTGCTTTGCAAATGTAATCAGTATTTCTAGACTGCCAATGAAATGTTTCATTTTAGCAATTAAGATGCTAAACTTTTCAAGATATATTGCTGAAATCTAGTGTGTTGACATATATTGTGGTTTATCTACCTAGCTATATAGTTATGCATAAACCTGCAAACCCATATTTTTTAGTTCTGATTCAATTCAGGTGTCACAAACATTTGCTATAATACACAGGCTGCAAATACACAGTCCATGGTCGGTGTGCAAATAAAAACCCGGCTCCGTGCACCCGCACATATGTGATGTCAAAGAAAGAGACAGGGGTAAGAACACCTTTATTTATTTTTTCATTTAAATTTAAAACCAATACAGATAATTCCCATCCCAGGATTGCATGACATAATAAATGTAAATAATGTAAAAAGTAATATCCATGAAGTATAAAAAAATGCTATTAAAAGCTACCTTAAAACAGCTTTTAATGCTACCTGTATATACAAGAATTAAAGAAAAAAAGAACAAAAAAAAAATTAAAAGAACATATTTTAATAAGTACATCTTCTTTAAGTAGTCTAAAAATAGGCTACATGTATTTAAAAATATCAGTTTATTTCTTATTGTCCCAGGTTCTGTGATGAGGGTGTCTCATTAAGGACAATTATTCTATTGTATATCTTACTTATTTGGCCCAGGGCAGACAGCCCACTTTAATCATCTTCTATAAGCTTTTTTCTTTAGTACTGCCATCAAGTGGACTCTGGAAATGTAAATAGCATATGTGCATCTAATTTGTTTGCATGCAGGCCCATGACTGGGTGAGTGGAAACTGTGATTCTGGGAAGTGTGACCGGTGTCAGAAGAAGATAAAGAGCTTGCATGGCCTCACTGGGAAACGATGTGTCTGGTGTCACACCATGGTGAGACTGAGACTTTCTGAAAAGCTACAATATACAGTTGCTGAAAATCTTTATATAATAAAAGATTAATGTGTACTGGACATAGCAGCATTAGGTAAAAAAAGAAATGCACTTTAGAATCACTGTTGATAAAATATCACAAATGACAGCAGGTCAGTTTGTCATTTTCACACTGGTTCATCATTTTTTATTACGTGATTTTTACTGTCATATTTTAGAGACATGATGAGTGTGCAACCCAGGAACCCTTTGATTGTGATTGTGGCCCTTTCAGAGATCATATCTTACCACCGTGGGCCATTTATCCCGTCATCAAGGTAATGCAAATTAAAGTCCGTCTGGAAGACCTACTTAATTCCATGGATTCGAGTCTCAGGATTTGCATCTGTAGTATACAGCAGAATACACTCAAATATATGCTTACAGTACATGTACCCTTTTATTATAATGATTATATATACATTAGATAAATATAAATATAGCCTGCAAAGTTCCATGACTGTGGAAAAGCACAACGATGCCATTTTGCTAAACTAGAAACAACTTGATTACATGGTTTAAATGGTGAAAAGATTAGAGGTCTGCTTATATAGAAGACAAAAGCACAGATTAATTGGATTAATTAGATCCTCTGTTCTTTGTTTCCTCACATAGGAGAGGCCAAACTGCATAAAGAACGGCTGCACATTTGCAAGCGATGACAGTGACCACAACACTACACCTGATGGACAGGTACTACAGGTAAGACACATCCTGGACAGTCTTTTATGTTTCAGCTTTCCCAGACAGAGATGAGAGATACTGAATGAAACTAACATACAACTTTCTGTACCCAAACAGATAAACCCAATTCCTGACACTCATCCTCTTTTGGTGTTTGTGAATCCTAAAAGTGGCGGTAAACAGGGGGAGAGGTGAGAACACTTCCTTCCATCCATCCATCCATACATCCATCAGTTGTTGTCTAATTGCCTATGTGTCTTAGATATGACTATTTTAAATCATAATTTTTACTCACAAAATGTGCGTTCTTACAGAGTCCTTCGGAAATTCCAGTACTTGTTGAATCCTCGGCAGGTTTATAACCTTTCCAATGGTGGACCTGGACCAGGGTAAGAATTTCACTACCATTTCAGCATATGTATGTCTTTATTCGTTCCCTGGATCCACTTGACTGAACTTGTGGACAACAAAACTATTACAAATTGACTAAGATTGAAAAATGCATGATGTATGATCCACATTTTGCATTTCATAGATGTGGATGGTGATATATTGGGTTTAATACTTTAACAGAAGCTTGTAAAAAGAAAAAAAAGTGGTTGTAATCTATAAGATCTTTCATTTCCAAACCAGGTTATGTTTCTTCAGAGATCTGCCGGACTATAGAATATTAGTTTGTGGAGGGGATGGCACAGTTGGCTGGATCCTTGACGCTATAGGTTGGAAACTAAATCAAACATACTTTGTGTGATGCTCAAAGCAAATCCAAAGAAGATTTGTATGTTTAGCTCTCAGTTCACTTTTAACCAAATGTTCTTTTCAATTCCTCATTAAGACAAAGCCAACCTGCCAATGCGCCCCCCGGTGGCCGTGCTTCCTCTTGGCACAGGAAATGATCTTGCACGCTGTCTTCGATGGGGAGGAGGTGGGGGCAAAACCTGAACTTGAAACTTGAAACTTGAACATGTGCTTTTATGTATATATTTAGTGTTTTTCACTGTTATAATGTCGTAGGTTATGATGGTATGGATCTGGGCCGGATCCTGAAGGACATTGAGGGCAGTGCTGTGGTTCCGATGGATCGCTGGAGCATACAGGTGACCCTGGAGGACAGTCAGGAGAGAGGTGACCCTGTGCCCTACGAAATCATCAACAACTACTTCTCCATTGGAGTGGTATGACACATACAGTACTGCATTCATCTGAAATATGACCTCTATTATATTCACATTTATGAAGTTTCATTCCTCTCATTTTCTTTCTGTTTCTCTGCCAATATAATAGGTTATTTGAAAAACTTTGTTAATTAGCTCCTAGTATATTTATCATTCTCACTATATTGATTGTTTGTGGAACAGGACGCCTCCATTGCTCACCGCTTCCACACCATGAGGGAGAAACACCCACAGAAGTTTAACAGCAGGTGGGCATGTTGCACACTAGGACCCCACTAGAGTCCACAGATCTACTCATCAATATGTATTTCTTAAAAAACAATAAAAATAAAAATGTAATATTTATGATATAAGACAATAACTCAGTCTTGGCCTTTTATAATTATGTGATGTTTGTAAACAGGGTGTATGTCTAATGTTCATTACAATGCACAGCAGAACAGTGGATTTGATGTAAATTATTTGTAGGAAACATTAAATAAATTTTCATTTATTAATTAAAATTATTTTCAAACTTAATGAAAACCATTGTAATTGTAGGTTGTTTGTTTGAATGAAATCGGGGAAAAAAAATGAAAAATGAAATCATAATAAAAAAATAATAATTTAATTTTTGCCGATTATTTCCTGGAATTTAATTATTGTTTTTGAATTTAATTATTGGAAGGAAATAAAGAAAATTATAACTGCAACAAAATATTACTATTATAATTTTTTTTATTAATTATCCAGCATTAAAATTAAAAGTAATTTAAAAATTTACATAGTTTCAAAAGATATCTCATTCAAATAAATGCTGTTTTTTTATCTTTCTATTTATCAAGAATCCTGCAAAAAATGTATCACAGGTTCCACAAAAGCATAAAAGGAAAATAAAAAGAAATGTTATTAGAGCATCAAATCAGCATATCAGAATGATTTCTGAAGGATCGTGTGACACTGAAGACTGGAGTAATGATGCTGAAAATTCAGCTTTGCATCAAAGGAATAAATTACATTTTAAAACATATACAAATAGAAAACAGTTATTTAAAATTGTAATGGTATTTCACAATATTACTGTTTTTGCTGTATTTTTGATCAAATATTTGGAGCATAAGAGACTTCTTTCAAAAACATTTAAAATCTTACTGACTGCAAACTTTCAACTATAGTGTATATATGTAATAATTTTGTTGTTGTTGTTGTAGTTTTTGAAAAGCAGTTTGCCTAACATTCAATTTAATTATCAAAAACATAAATCATAAACACCATCAAGAAAATGATCAGCAATGAGTTTGTGGCTTCGTTTTCATGCGTATATACTCTCTTACAGAATGAAGAACAAACTGTGGTATTTTGAATTTGCCACGTCCGAGACGATCTCAGCATCTTGTAAAAAACTCAAAGAGTGTCTCACCATTGAGGTAAGGAAAAACACCTTACAAAAAAGGATCACACTCCCATCGAAGTTCAAAGAGGTTATTGATCATTCCAGCTACCCTGGCTCCTTCTTTCCTTGTGTTGAAAGCCCATCAAAAGGGATCAACTTAAAAGCATGAGCACAGTGAGGGCATTAGAGTGCTAACACCTGTTATTAACCTGCTTCTGGTATTAGTCGTCTGTCAGAGCTCAAGCCAGGAACATTTCAATCTACCAGATCAGGGGCATTAATTCAGAATATGAAGCAAATGCAATTCATTACTTAAAAATCTGCTTATGCACGTTAGATGTATCCAGCTAGAAATCATTTTGAATATGAAAAACGTAACAGAACTGACCCCAGAGCCTCTGTCTGGTCTTATCCAGTGTTGCGGGACCCAGTTGGATCTCAGTAATCTTTCTCTGGAAGGCATCGCCGTCCTCAACATTCCCAGCATGCACGGCGGCTCTAACCTGTGGGGTGAAGCCAAAAAAAGTGACAGAGCGGAGCAGGACTTGCCCGAAGTCATAGTAGACCCCGAAGTCTTAAAAGTGAGCCCACAAGGTACGTTTCCTTCAATGCAGGGAGTAACTTTTAATATGAAGATTATCCAAAACACTCAACAGACTGTCTCCAAACAGACATGAGCGACAAACGCATGGAGCTGGTGGGATTGGAAGGAGCCATTGAGATGGGACAGATATACACAGGGCTGAAGAGCGCAGTCCGACTCGCCAAAACATCTCAGATTACTATCAGGTGAGACAAATGTTACCAGAAAATGTTCTTAAACAAGCTCATACAGGCACAAACAAGTCATGACATGCTCAGACATGTTCAACTGTCTAGTCTACGTGCATTTGCATACCCGTCTGTTCACTTTTTGTAAAGTAAAATATTTAAATTACATTCCATTAATTCTTTTGTCATTATTCTATAACACTCTGTCAACCACTATTGAGTCATATAATGTGAATGTGTGCTTAGTCACCCGAGCAATTGCCCGTTATATGATTCACTGGTTATTTTTGTTTCTAAAAATGTACCTAATTGTTTTATTCAAATATGTACACTCATTTATAGGACAAAGAAGCCTTTGCCCATGCAGATTGATGGAGAACCGTGGATGCAGCCACCTTGTACCGTAAGTGTCCACCATACTGCATTTCTAAGCATTTTACTTTGATTCATCCAGGTGACTCTTTTGAATCTATTTACTAAAAAGATTCAGATTTATACACTGATTTGTTTAGTGACCCTTTCTGCTGGTTACACTGTAGTAGTAATAAACTAAATTCTTTTTGTGTGTTGAGTGAATATTTGATTCATTCACTCAACTCAACCTTATTACACTTTGTCTACAAATCTACTAATAAACTCCATAAACAGTGTTTAGATATAAGTCTTGTTTCTAAATAATCAAAAAAACCAACAACAACAATTTAATTGCCTAACTTTTAGTGAATGATAAGGATTTGTTAAAAAATTTGTGCTGTCAAACGATTAATCACGATTAATCCTAAAATAAAGTTTTTGTTTACATATGTATGTGTACTGTGTTTATTTATTATGTGTATATATAAATACACACACATTCAGTATATTTTTTGAAAATATTTACGTGTATATATATTTATATTATTATATTTTATATTATATATATATAAATATATTTAATATGTAACATAACATTTTTCTTAAATATATACATGCATGTGTTTGTATTTATATATACATAATAAATATACACAGTACACACTCATGTATTATGTAAACAAAAACGTTTATTTTAGATGTGATTAATCGTGATTAATCATTTGACAGCACTATAAAAAATTAATTCAATTATAAAATGTCATCCAAGATGTAGATTTTGTTTCATCATCGGAACAGATTTGGAGAAATTTTAGCATTACTGGTGTGAATGGGTGCCGTCAGAATGTGAGTCCAAACAGATGATAAAAACAATTCTAAATTTCTCCAAATCTGTTTCAAAACAAACACATCTACATCTTGGATGGCCTGAAGGTGATTCGGTTTTCATGAACAATTTTTTTAGTGAACAATTCCTTTTATTTCAGTTTAAACCAATAGAAACATATCAGCATTAAATGAGATTTAACTTAATATGTTGTTTTATCTGGTTGTTTTTTTTTATTCTTCCTCAGATTCACATCACACACAAAAACCAAGCCAGTATGCTGATGGGTCCTCAAGCCAAATCTGGCTTTTTCAACCTGAAATAGAGTTTACCTGCGCTTGAGGATGATTCAGTTTGCTTCGAAACTCTGTGTGCATTAACAAGGACTCTGAAGCTAATGACAGTGTAAAGTGTATGTAAATTTAGCAGCAAATGCTTAATAAGGTTTTAGCTCTTACTCTAATCCTTGTGTGTTTTTAGGAAATTCTCCTTACATGAGGTACAAACTCTTTGCTTGACCATCTTAACATCAAATATGCTCTCTTTAAAGAAATGTAGTGCTCTTAAACAGTAGCTCATGCATTTTTGCATGCATTTTTTGCTGTGATACACATATCATGTGCACAGGTCATTCCAAGTAAATAGGTTGGATATTTGTTTTAAGGTTATGTAGATATACATAAAAATATGCATCACTCCAGAGCATCCAGTGTATGAATCAAGGTTTGATGCACAGTGACTTTGCTGTATAGGTGGTTTAAATATTAGAGATAGATCTTCGCCAACTCTGCACACTGCTTTTAGTTATTCCTTTAGATATTTTCTCAGCTACTTTCACTAATTTACTAATCATGAATGTCAGATTACTCTGGGCTAAACAAGTTACCAGTGTGATCTTTACCAGAACAATGACTAGCTTTAGAAAATTAAAATCTGAAAAGCTTTATGAGACATCTAATTTATTTGCTGTTAAAATGTAACCACCTAAAATAGTAGGTGTAATGTTTAGATAAAATATCGAAATGAAACCAACAGTATGTTAACTAATTTTATTAGGTTATTTTCGTTGTGTTAAGAATGTATCGAGTCAGTTGTGTAAAACTGATTTTGCAACATTTCATACATTTACACACTTAGCAGTCAATCTATTGTATTTCCTTCAGATAACTCAAATGGGCAAAATCCTAAAGGTTTTAGATTGCACATTTATGGCACTCTGGCAGGCTTTTTTAATTTTATGTTGCTCCTGAGAATGTAGAGGATCTCTTAATTTTGTGAATTTGTCTGAATAAACATTTCAATGTTAAATGATTTGCAGTGTGTATCTTTGTTTTGATGAAGGTTTCATAATGCCATAATTTGCCTCAACACTCATAAGGTGTTTACTGCCTAACAGCACTAGAGGGCGCCATCAATTTGACTAATTTACACGAGCCTGATCAACCATACGGTTCAAATGCTAAATTTCATTCTCTCATATACCATTTCTAGGTTACTGAAAGCAAGTAGTTCATTAGTTAGTATATCGTAATTAAGTTTTATATACTTTCTTCCAAACTCGCAGATAACTCATGTTAACCTAAATATTAGTAATTAATAATACATATCGGTATTAAAATGAACTCAATTTTTTTTTTACCTAAAATGTTGCCACAGTTGCATCTGTATGTGAGGATAGTGGCCTTCTTTATTATGTCTGATTTAATCTCAAGGTTCAGTAGGCTACTTTTTCTAACCATGTCACGCTAACGACGTCTGATTCTGATTCGTGGATGAATTGTTCTTTAGAGTCGAATCTTTTCAAAGAGTCGGTTCACAAAACGACAAAGTGGTTTTCGAATGAACAACTCATTAGTGAACCGCTGAATGGTGTGGCTAAAAGTAAGTTACTTTTATATCCAAAGACTAGAAATATTACGAATGTACCAGAAATATGTTTATTCAAGTTTTATCAACTCATATACAAAACCTCTGAGTTGGTATTTTATTTATTGTGCAACAATCCAAAAAGGATAAACTAAATGAAGTTCAATATTGCCTAATATTAATGCAAATTATAAGCATCTTATAAATACTACTACTACTACTAATAATAATAATAATAATCGTTTACAACTGTACATCGTGACGTGTTAAGAATCTCTTTTCGAAACAGTTCTAAAGAACCGATTCGCGGAAATGAGTTAATCTTGCCCTCACTGGTATAACATAGTATTTGTTGACCATGGCAGTCAAACACATAAAACTATAGTACTGTTTGTAAGTAACCATGGATAATAGTGTCTACTAAATAATGCTATGTATAATCCCATAACAGTATTTATTTAAAACTGCAAAACAGTTTCAATGGTCTTCAATGTTGGGTCGTGCCAAAACATCGCTTCTGTGCATGACGACCAATCGCATCGCGCCAATTGTGTGGCCCCGCCCCCTTCTGAAGTATTTCCTTCACATGTGCGTTTCTAACGCAACGAGTCTGTCCGCAGATGCTGCTGCTGATACTGAGCTAGAGCAGGGGATTATTGCACAAGTCAGAGTGCTGGCTGGCGAGTGGGTGGCTTTTCACCCACACTCAGTACTTTTCATCTCTCGCTCTTCTTTCATATACTGTTGCTTTCTTATTGAGTGACACGCGGACTATGAAAAATATGACTTTCCGACGCGTTAAGAAGCTGAACTCAAAGGAGCCGGACAGCGGGTCGCTGTGTCATGACAGTGGGGAGATCTACTTTACGTCCTCCAAATCGGACAGCTGTGGGACCGTGGATCGTGGACCCTCAAACTCCACTGAGGTTTATAATTATAAGACCCTCGCTTACTCTGGAGGGACCCTACCGAGGAACTTCAAAAAGGTTAGAGCACTTCATTTGAAACTCGAGATTCAGTTTGCTGTATTTGACTCCTTAGAAGTGTTTACATGTACCATGGCGAAATATTAATGAATATATTTAGTTGTACATTTTCAGTACATGTGATTATATTTATCTACTTTTGATTCCCTTCTGGAGGAAAAAAAAAAAGTTTTAGTCCAACCTAAGATGATTTACTGGTCTTAGTTAACCAACCCGTAATCAAGGTGTTTGATATAGTTTTAAATGCACTTTTCAGATTTTCAGGTTGGGAGACATCTAAAACCAGATAAGACCAACAAACCATCTTAGGCTGGTTTAGGCTGTTTTTAGAGCAATATTGGCAAGTTATCACTATAGCCAGATGTTGAGTGCACATGCTTATTTAGAAAATCCTGATCCTGAATAATCATATACCATCTTAAACTGGTTTTAGCTGGTCTCACAAAACATGGGAGACCAGCTAAGACCAGCAAACCAGTTTTTTCTTCAGCAAGGTTGAGCTGTAGTTTCCACAGCGTGTTACCGAGTTAAAATTGAACTCGCACTTCATCACTCATACTTATATCAGCTACTGGAGTCAAAGCTTTAGAAGTTATATTACACATGTTTACCTCCTTTATATCTGCCCTCTATGCTTCAACATCTTGAATATATTGTTTGGTGTTGTCTGGTCTTAATTAAGCACAGAAACAACAGTCCTGTGATGAGTTTGCGTTGATTAGAACCAGCAGTTGCATGCAACACTCAAGTTTGATTAGTTTGAAGGCACACAAGTTGAGCTCCACCTCTCTTATTAACTTTTATATGCCACCATTATTGGATGTAACTTTATAGGACAGTGTTTCTCAAACCTGGTCTTGGAGTAGCCTTGAACTGGACATTTTGGATGGTTCTCTTATTAACACACCTGATCCATATCATCAGCTCATTGTTTGATGCTCTGAACTGGATATGAGACATTCCAAATGTGCAATACTTTAGTACTCCAGGATTAAGAACCACTGTTGTATGGGACTAGTTAAGGTAGCTAGACTCAATTAGGTAGTCAATTAGACTATGATGTCCCTGTTTGTATGGCTCAAGCAGTTGTCACACTTCGGATGGCATGTAAAGAATTTCTTGACCTGCGCTCATTCACACCTGTCTATCCATGCGCATCTGTGACCATTAGCATGTGACGGTTCCTCTGAAGAAGCTCATTTGAATGTGTGAGCAGTCATGCAGAAATTTAGAAGTGGCTACACTTGTTCATTTCTGCATGACTCTGAATCATTATTTTTTATGCAACACAGGCGATAATTCACATCATATAAAACCTTTTATTAACAGTTAACAGTATTTCAGATTAGCTTTCAATTTACATATCTGAATTTTTTTTGCTCCTATTAATAATAATAATAATAATAATAATGAGAATTTAATATTTGCATACCTGAAAATGTGTATTATTATTTTATTTTATTTTTTTTTAAGATGAATAGATGCATACATAGTATAGACAATGTCTATTCCAAAATCTCCCACACTTCCTTCCAAATCCAAAGAGAGGCATTAATCTGCTGGTCAATTCTACAATGTACTCCGCTTTGGCAAAAGCAGTTGCTCTCTTGGGATTTGACCATACAGATGTGAGCCTGCTTGGTTCTGGCCCTTGGGTTTTTAGACACACTGAAGTGTGTTTCATGGTCACTCATGGTGTAAAGTGTTTCCCGGTGTCTTTGGACCACCCACACGCAGGTCTGACTCCACCGACTCTTTTGAGTAACTGTAAACAGCTCGTATGTGTCCTTGCTGAATTCTGGACCTGCTCTTTTACAGTCCACCTCCTGTGTGGCCAGCCAAGCCATTTTATGGATCCTGACCAAGTGTCCGGGGCAGTGAAGCCCCCTCCAGATTGTCTATCTATAACCTTTGTGGTGTGGAACTGAATTTACTGCAGAACTGAAAGAGCCTGAGTGACCAGGGGTCAGTGCAGTTGTGTTGTTGACCGTGTAATGAAATAGCTTTTGATATTCAAATAGGTCTGATATGATCTCAGTATTTCCCGGTGACTGTCTGGTGGCAATCAAAATGACATCTATAATCTAGTATGTGTTATGACTCTGATATTCTTAAAGGGATAGCTCACCCAGAAACGACAATACTGTCATTTATTTAGTCTTTACTCTTCTTCTGTCTCAGTGTTTTGTTTTAGTTTAGTTTTAATTTTAGTTTTAATGTTTTGATTTAGTATTTAGTTTGTGTTGTTGTAGTTTCAGTACTCTGTTTTTGTTTAATGTTTTAATCCATGCATTGAAAGTCAATGATGTCCAGTGTTTTGTCACTGAGGGTGAGTAAATGATGACTATCCCTTTAAGACTGTGTTGCTGTTTTCAAATAGAAGTCTTTTAGGTTGAGGGAAAATATTCAAATAATTTAAATTGGGGCAGAATGACCGCAATTTTTGCCATTTTAAGGTCAAACACAATGGCTCCTTGACAGCTGGTTTACTCAAATCTAGTCTGCAACATTTAAATGTTGTATTTTAAATTGCAGAAATTAGTCTTAAACAAAGCTTACTCACAGTGGAGTACTACACAAGCTTTTGGATTGTAGGGCAGGGCAGGTTTATGAACAGCTCTCTGTATCTGGACTCCTACACTTTGCGTGAACGCCGGGCCACAACAGGGTATTGTGCGGCCGAGAGCTTTGCTACCCCATCCAACTGGCCCCGAGGGACCCTCTTAGTTACATGGAAATAAATGAAGTCATTGAGGGGGACCCTACGACAATTCTCAAAGTGTACGAAAATAAAGAAAGGCAACGTTTTACTAGCTTTGGAGGGTTCGTGCACAAAGTGCACTTTGTGGGAAGCTGAAGTTGTTGGGGTTGAGGTACAGCCCGATTGAATGGGCGTCTGTAAGAGCGGGTGTAATATGAATGAATTCTTATGCCTGTTGCGTGGCTTGAGTTTGGGTTTGCAACGTTATCAGCCAGAACATCAGTGCTGTTGGAGCACATGAAAGAACTTGTATTCGCCAACCTGGCTGCATCTTAGATCTTCTTGTGATAATTTCAGAGACGCTTGTAGTGATAAGATCAAATAAGATCAGAGAAAACCGCGATAGAAAGGGTTAAGTGAAAGCGGCAGGCAGACATGCATTTCAGGTTATATCTGCGACATCATGCGAGCTGTTAAACAACATGAAATTAACACGTTGCACAGCCTACAGCTCAAACTTTGGGAAAAGACCTGTTGATCAGAGGGGAATTCTAAGTGCACAAGGGCAGATATTCCAAAGGTCACAAACACTCATTTTTTTTTTTTTTCCTCTCTTGTTGTCTTTCTATTTTTCCCTTCATCTCTCTTCATCTTGCTAAACAGAATGGTGGGCTGCAAAAATGGAAGCCCCTTTCACTCTCTCCAGAACCACAAAGGTAAGATTGCCACTGCTTGTTCTCCACCTACACAGATTTGATTGGTGTTTGCATGCGTCATTGTTACTTCCTTAAAAAACACTCTATTTATTGCGACAGTTATGAAAACGTCAGACCCTAGTCATTCACGCTTTTTCCAAGGTGTCATGGAATAAAAATATCCGCCCTTAAACAACCGCAATTATAGATTTATATAAACTGGCCTTTTTGGAAGACCGAATGATTGCAGTGAGGCCTGAATGAGTCTGTGAATAAATAAGGAGTGCGATATGGATCGGCCAGATGGTCAGATACGTTCTTTCTTCACTGTATGCATCTCTTTATTGTTTAGTATGCGTATGCATAATTCATGATTGCCTAATGATGTATGAGTGCTTTCAGAAACACAGGATTCTTGTCATGTCATGGTATTCATAATGGACACATTTGAATCCCAAGATTGCTCAGTTGATTAGACAACTACTATTATCCCAACAGAAGTCCTCTCCAGTTCAAAACGCACCTATGTGATAGTCATTCATGCCCTGAGGCCGTTGTTATTGAGAACTGTAAAAACACAGACTGTACAACAGTATGAAACCGAAAGCACACTGAAAACATAGTTTGAAAATGAGCTGTTCAGATGTCACACCCAGAATCTTTTTTACTTTTTGTTCTTTTTCAAACATTTCCCATTACGCCACACAGACGTATCCTTCAAAACAGCAGTATCATGCGGTTGGTTATGCGTTTCCTCTGTGTGTCTTTCATCATCCATGTTCCTGTAAGCATTGAACATCAGTCAAGGTCATAGATTGAGACAAAACCGTTCAGAACGGCACTTTATTAAGACCGTCTCTGTCCTTTTTTTTGGCTCATATTAACAGAATACCCTCTATTTTGATTTTTCCTTCCAGGAAAACAGTGATCCTGATGAAGAAGGAAGAGGAGGCCTTTGGCTTTGAGATCCAAGTAAGAGGGATTTAAAACTGTCTCTTTGAATTCATTTAAGGTGTCTGAAATAGTGGTAAATAATGTACAACCTTTCTAAGGTAACTTAGCTTGTACATGTGGGTGGGCCGGTCAGTAAGACTTTAGATGAAGGATCTATTCATAGTTAAATAGCTGTTATGTTCAGTTGATGACACCGGTGTTTATTTGACCTCATTTTGACAGAAACAAGTATTAGCTAAGGTTTATCCATGTGTAATCCAGTTGTAGTTGTGACAGAATCAGAAATCCCTCTTAGTATGAGAACCTGCTTGTTTTCTCTGTAATTTGTTCCTCACGGTGTACACTTTATCAAAGTCTGGTTCCTCAATGTGGAACCGATTATGAACTCTGCATTCATAATTATTTATCCCGGTTCAAAGCAGTATGTCCTTTGTTTTGACATATGTACCAGATAGCTAGTTTATATTTAGTAATGTATAATAGTTCAGATGCAGGATGGAGGACCCCTCCTTTCCTGCTTTGTCCTCTAGTACAGGACATGACATCAAGTTTGTCACATGAGAGGCAACATATCAAGAAACGAATTGTTTTCTAGGATGGCGTGCTATAGACAACATTGTTTTTGGAGTCTCTTGGCAGCGGGGATACGGTTGGCCGTATCTACTATGTAAATACGTCTGTACTTTGCATCTCCTGAGGCGCTTTGTGTCTCAGAGATTCGCGTAAGCGGTTGGAGTGTGTGGGAAGAGGAAGGAAACAGACGATTCCAAACATTTGAAAATACTTTACAAATGATTCACATTTCAGAGATGTTTGTAAATTTGCATGTGTGTTTTTTTTTTTTTTTTCTAAATGTAGTCTGAGTGTTTATTGGGAGTTCAGGCCATACAATATTGCAATGGGTATTTAACACTATAGAGGGACCGTTCACCCAAAAAGAGTTTCAAAATGTTCTCACCCTCATAATGTTTGAAACCATATGACTTTTTCTGTCTTTTTAGTTTAATTTTAATTTAATTGATTTTATTTACATTTAATGAGAATGTCAGAGCTGCTATTTTCCATACAATGAAAGTGAATGGCGACTCGCTGGCAAGCAAGATTTTTAATTGAATATCCACTGAAATTGCTGTATGTTCCTCACACAAACTTGACTGAATGAATGGCTTTAGAAGGTTTAAAATATAGCACACAAGTAATATTAACTGCTTTTTGGCAGTTGACAGCCCCAGTCCCCATTCACTTTCATTGTAATGTTAAAGAGCAGCGTGATCGTTTTTCAAAACATCTCTCTTTGTGTTCTACTGAATGATGTCAGTCATTGACGTTTGTAACAACACGAGGGTGAGTAAATGATGACAGAACAGTCATTTTTGAGTAAACTATTCCTTTAAGACCACCTTTATGAAGAATCACCCAAAGTTTAGTCAGATTCACCTTTTCTATTTGACAGAATGAGGTTTAACAGTATCCTCAGCTCACAAAGCTGTTAACCTCAACAACAGCTTTGGGTTTCTGTATGGGAAGTGAGCAGCAGCATCAGTGATCCTCAAAGCTATTGAAATAAGGCGTTCCTACGAATGTTACACAAGAAATTGTCATTCATTGTGAAAGTGAACATCGTGAGAGCATCTTGGAGCCACAGCGTGTTTCTGTGGTGACTGATGAAAACATTGTGCGCCACAGCACGTCAGGAAACTAACAGCAAAGTCAGATGCTCATTTGAATCTGCGCACAGCCATGAACCAAAGTACCACTGATACCAAAGGCACCAAAATGCAAATGGCTTTAGTATATCAGCATGTGCATTTCGACATGAGCTACTGATTACAGTTATAATGGAAACAGAAGCTAATGTTTTGCATATCGACAGTCTCACTAAGTCTCTTCCTGTTCTGTTTTAAACTTCTCTTGCTGTGTAGAGTTGCATGGTGTTTTTAACTCATAGAATTCATTCTCTGAAATATCTCACACCACTATGATTTGTTATAGCCTCTTTATATCCATAACAGTTTAAACCGAGATCCAGTTGCTAGTCCTTCAGCTGACCTAAGTTGTTTTATTGCAAAGTGGAGAAACTGCACAGGATTTTACTGGCATGACTTGTAAAACTTCTTTCTTTTTTTACCTAATTTACAATTTAAATGTTATATTATCCATCCATTTTGTAAACTGCGTGTCCTATGTAGAGTCACTGATACAATATTATCCATCCATCTAACTTATATAATATAATATAATATATTCAAAGTAAATGTAACTTGCTTTACTTCTGAAAAACATACTATTTTGACTGAATTGAACAACTGAATACCATTTTTATTTGGAAATTGTCAAAGTACAGAAGTAAAATTGGTTTTGACACCAAGTAAACTGGCTGTATCTGGTGCTAACTCTCAGAAATGGTGCTAAAATGTAAACTGCTGAATAGCCACACATTTTTGTAAGCCTCAGCCAGATGGCTTGGTGTGGTTTAGTGGTGATGAACTGCATTTACAGTTCAAACATCGAAACAACAACAAAACCCAGGCGTTTGAAATAGCCCAGTTTCGGTGTGGCTTGTTTATCAAAGATGTTTGCATGCGAGTAAACCACCTGGAGCCATCCCTCACGTTCAGCATCGTTTAAGCCATCGAGTCTGTCAGTCAGTCTTTGTGAAGCCGCGCAGGTCAACATTCTAGTCATTGAGCACATTATAGTGTTAATCCACTGTGGAAACACTATCAGACCTGATTTAGCAATGCTACGTCGAACAATAAGCCACAGCTTACAAGAAAATGGCATACCTTGCTAGCGTATGACTCATTTTGTTTACTATAATGTGTTTGCAGATCTACAAATAACGTTACCCTCTGCAGACAAGACCTCTTTGTTTACAGTCTTTTTTTTTTGTTTTTTTTATTATGTGTGTCTACAGACATATGGGCTGCATCACCAGAGTGAGAACTCAGTGGAGATGTGCACCTTTGTTTGCAAAGTCCACGAAGACAGTCCTGCCCAACTTGCAGGCCTTAGAGTCGGTAAGTGTGCTCACATTAACACCACCCTTTATGTTTGCTCAGTAATTCCCTCTCTAAACCGGCATTTGACACAGAGGCTAGAATATTCAGAGTGGTCCTTGGGGTCACAGGGAGTGCGTTACTGCGTTTTAAAGCATAAAGATCAGTTTCTTTCATCTAGCTCTTGAATATCCTGTTTTGCAGTAAAATGAGTCTGTGTGAATGGGAGTAATATTTCAGAAGGCTTGCTTTCTCACTTGGAGATCTCGTCAATCTGTCAACACCATGACAGTTGAGTGGCAGCCCTGCTGTTTAAGAAAGGGCAAATATCACAGAGCAGCACCCACGTAGACTGTACGTGGATTTTTACTCTTTCAAAATGTAAAACCGGATACTGTCAAGTCACTCTGTGGCTTTTTTGTGGGCTGCATATTTATATATAAAGGGTTTTTTTTCCTGAAAGTTGTTTCCTTTTCGTTTTAGCAAGTTCTTACTGTACTTGACAAAAATCTTTTACTTGGTATAAATGAAAAGGAGCTGTTAAATTTTAAGCTTTAAAAATCTAGAAGATAATTCTGAGCCATGGGTTCTCTTGGGAATATGTAAAAGTGTATAAAAAAAAAAAAAAAAAAAAAGTTTTTGAAAAGTTTCTTATGCTCACCAAGGCTGCATTTATTTGATCAAAATACAGTAAAAACATTGTTATAAAATATTACATTTTAAAATAACTCTTTTCTGTTTTAATATACTTTAAAATGTAACTTTTCCAGTTTTTTTTAAACGATTTGTTCAATTTAATACAGATTCTTTACTAATACTTTGCTCAAAAGTATTGTTTTCTTTTAAAACCAAAACTTACTGACCACAAACTTTTGAATTTACATTTTGTAGTAGTTTTAGTCCTTGTAGAAACTTGTTAGCAACTTTATTTAGAGTTTAGAGAACAATTTGACAAGTAGAACAAATGCTTTTCTAAAAATACATCCGTGTCATTGGCCTATAATGGCCTATTCAGGCTTATGAATTGTTACCACTTGCTAGAAATTTTACAGTATATGCAGAAACTGCATTCTTTTGTATAATTTCAAAAAGAACAAACAGTTCTGCATCGAAAATACCCATTTGCTCTGTTCTGAGATCAGTTGGTCTTCCCGAAAGTCCAAAATATAACAATTACAACTCCTAGATAAACTGATGTCAGATCAGAGGTAAAGAGGAACTCCTACTCAGAGTTGCTGTACGTGTGTGTTGGTTTCACTTCCTGCATTCCCTGCATGCTTTGCGCTATTGTCTTTGGCCTGTCTCTCAAAAGCATGTGACCTCATCGTTCTTAGACAAGAAAACCCAAAACTCTCCAAGGAGAAAAGGAATTGTTTCATTACATATTGATGTGCGCAATCCGGCCCCTCTCCAGCAGATGTGTCCCAAAACGCTTTAGTGAAATGTCTTCCCAAAATCCTCCAAGTTGAGTTTTGTAATAGAGAAAAAAAGTTATTACATGACATTACATGGTTAAACCTGTATAACTTGTCTTTAGTGGAACAGAAACGGAGATGTTTAGCAGAGTGTTCGTGCTGCTCTTTTCCATACAATGAAAGTGGATGGTCCATGCATGCCAAGCTCTAAAAAGGTCAAAACAAGAATCATAAATGCAGTCAATGCAATTTGCACTGTGTTGAAGTTGAAGTTGAAGTTGAATGTGATCACTGAAAATGTTTCCTGTGAACTCTTGCGTATCAGCCATGGTCACCGTTCACTTTCATTGTGTGGAAATGGGATCTCACAATAAGTGTTTCCTTTTGTGTTCCTTGGAAGTAAATAGGTCAGGTTTCAAAATACAGTAAATTATGAAATATTTTGGTGGAATTATCCAAGGCCAAACACAGTACACAAAATGTTGCTTATACAATGTCCAATCAGATCTGTTCTCAGTTTAACACTCTTTTTCTCGGATTTGTAGGAGACACGATTGCCAGCGTGAATGACGCTTCTGTGGAAGGCTTTCGCCATAAAGAAATCGTCCAGCTCATTAAATCATCAGGCAACAGCATTAAGTATGTAGATACCTGGTGTTTTACCATGTCTGATTTCCTAAATATGTGAAATTGTCACTCTTTCCTCAAAGTAGAATATAAGCTTTAAAAGTTTAAATTAAAACTAAATTGTTCCAAGTGTATCTGTGGTCTTTTTTGATTAGCATGATAAATTAGATCTGATTTTATTTGATTGGAACCACACTCTCCTTCCCCCCTTTTATTTCCTGTTTAATAAAAGATAAAAGGCTAGTGAAAATGAACCTCCATTTATAAAGTGTGGAGACCAGTGATGTGAACCACATGAATGCAAAGAAGTTCATGCCTTCCTTCTCCACGGCTTTTAACCCAATTATTTCCACTTTTAAACATGGGGTTATGCTGTAAATGAGAGAGTTTACAGCAGCCCATTAAAAAGAGGTTCCCGCTTCATATCCATATCACCAATGCCGGTCCTGAAATGATATACATTTGGGGGAAGGGGAGTTTTGTATTACCACTAAGCTCATATTCAGACACTTTGTGGTCTTAAGTCTGTTTTAAAGATCTCTTTGACTTTAATTGGTGTGTTTAATAGATTGAGGCTTTGAAGTGTAATACCGCACAGTATAGGAAGTGACTTTGTCATGCAACGCTGTTTTGTTCCTGTGTCTAGGCTAGAAACCGTTTACAGCGACTCTATACGAAAAGCAGAATTGGAAGCCCGACTGCAGTATCTAAAGGTAAGTCTCCCGAACCACATGCTCGAATCAAACAGTGTGTCGTCTCGTATACGGAGACGTTTACAAGCATTGTAATGTAAGCCCAGCTTTAACACAGCTGCCCCGGTCTGGCACCGAGCACTAGTGCTGAGCACACCTGTTTCCTCTCACACCCCACCTGTTCCAGTGACAGGCCAGTCTTAATCCTCACATACCACAGTACAGCTGACACAGCGCTGTCCGAAACGAAGCAAGGCACATTTTTACATTCCTTAGGACATTCTCATATGTAAAAGAAGATGCCTAGGCCATAAAGTTTAAATACAACTATAATACGGTTTCATTTTTTTGGTTGTCACTTCTGTAGTATTTGAAAGACGCTTTTTGGAACAAAGGCGTTTGTCACGGTCAAAAGAAAACGGCTCTAAAAATCAAATAAATATAGATGTCAGACGATGTTAGCTGTTACAGCCACATTCAATTTATTTTTATTCATTTGAAATATTTAAATTACTAAAACTGAAAAAAGCTAAATAGTTTTTTTTGTTTGTTTTTTTTTTCTAAACAAAAGCACACAACAAATTTTGCATAACGAAAATGAAAACGGAAAAACTCATTCTAATTATTATTAAAAACTATTATTGTATTATATAAATAATACTAAAATTTCCCTGGTTCACTGAAAGTTACCCTGGACCACAAAACCAGTCATAAGGGTCATCTGAAAGCTGGATAAATAAGCTTTCCATTGATGTATGGTTTTTTTTTTTTTTTTTTTTAGGATAGGACAATATTTGGTGATTTTCGAGATGCAACTATTTGAAAATCTGAAATCTGAGGGTGCAAAAAAAATTAAATATTGAGAAAATTGCCTTTAAAGTTGTCCAAATGAAGTTCTTAGCAATGCATATTACTAATCAAAAATTAAGTTTTGATATTTACGGTAGGAAATTTACAAAATATCTTCATGGAACATGATCTTTACTTAATATCCTAATGATTTTTGGCATAAAAGAAAAATCGATAAATTTGACCCATACAATGTATTGTTGGCTATTGCTACAAATATACCCCAGCGACTTAGTGACTAGTTTTGTGGTCCAAGGTCACATATTTAAAAACTAATATTTACTAACTAATAATTTAATAACACTGCTAAATTAAGTTTTTTTGCAAGTCTTAATATCCATTTTTCATAATGAACATTATAATATTGTGATGCCTAAACTTAATTGTAGAATTTAAAACAACTTATTTTTCATTTATTTAGACAAAATGGTATCAAATTTTAATATTGTCAATTTAAGTTGTCTGCCATAACATTAAAATAATATTCTGCTCTTTGCTATCTATTTATTGTAAAATAGGTGCATCCCTTTTTAATATGAGATTCAGTAAAATAAATAAAAACAAAAGATACCAGAATAAATACAAAAATTAAGTTTATTAGCTATGAGAAAGCAATTTTTCTTCATATTTGGTGAAAATAATTGATAAAAAATGGACCCACACAACAAAGAACTCTGCAATGAGTGCAGATTTGATGGTTTGATGCGAGAAGTAACAATAGAGAACTGAGAACTGTCTGACCTCACTGACCACACACTTCCCTGTTCTCTATGATGATGATGGGGGAAAAAGTAAATGAACAGACCAGTCGAATGACACGTGAAATGACTCTTACTGTGTCTTTTTGTCTCTACAGCAAACCTTGCATGAGAAATGGGATGAATACAGATCTCTAATGGTGCAGGAGCAGCGGCTTGTGCATGGTGAGTTTTTAGCACATGATAGCGATCTTTACTACACCAGGCCTTTGAATGAGCTTGTTTCAATAACGTATAAAGGTTGGCAGCCTGACATTTGCACACTTCTGCATGTATTTGTATCACACAAAACACTTCCTGTTAGCACAATGTTGTGATAGACAGCTTAAGAGTGTGGTAAATGAAGAAAAACATATTAAGAGCACATGCTAGTTTTTTCCAGTGTGATTAAAGAACAAACTAAATGCCTTAGCATACCAACTTAATACTTTATTAGCCTGCAGGATCCCTAAAACGGGGAGTAATTTTCCTTTAAAACATTTCCAGAGGTTAATTTAGCTATCTGTTTTCAATCTCGCAGGCATCGTCATGAGTGATGTGGCTGTGTACGAGTCTCTGGAGTCAGCCGGTTTATACGGTAGTCTGGGAGCTCCGAGCCCCGCTGCCATGCGTGCGTTACGTGGCACCGGGAGCACGAGCAGCAGCGTCAGCCATCTTAGTGCCGCCACAACTGAGGACGACCCACTCTACCAAACCTGCATCTTCCAGGGGGAGCGTTCCAACAACACCAGCAACGACGAGCTCGACGCAAACCAAGAGAAGACTCAAAGCGGCCGTCCACGCCTCATCCGACCCACCAGCGAGCTCTTCGCTACTACCAAGACCACCCTGACCCGCAGCGCCAGCACACGCAGTTACCTGAGGGACCCGCCGTCGTCGTCCTCGGTGCCTAACGGAGAGAAACAGCAGTGCGGAGGGTTCAGCACACTGCAGCGCAAACCTAAACAGAAGAGCTTAAGGAGGAGGCTGTTGAAGTACATTCCCGGACTAAACCGACCCCTGGAAGAGGAGGAAAGCAAACTGTGAGAAACAAAAGCGAACTGAGAATTCAAAGACTCCCTTAGCCAAAGACTAAATGTTTAAAACGAGCGAAAAGGAAACTGAAGACCAAAAGCGGACGCCAAGATAAACCAAAGAATCCAGTGATGATAAAACAATGTTTTCATCTTGTTTTCTGAGAAAAATCGAGAGACTGTTTGGTCAAGTTGCTAGTAATTTTAAGTGTTCCAGAAGCATCTGAATACAAAACATTAGCTAAAGATTGGTTGGGCAACTTAAATATTAGTTTTAGACTTGAAGTATTCAGATTCGTCTAAAATGCTGAGAGTAGATGTGAATGTCTGTTTGTCGCTGGAATATTGTTTAAAATTCTGTAACAAATAATATAACAGTTAACAAGACTCAAAAATGTGGAGCAGTGTGTCCTAATCACTTTGTTCATCTCCTTTAACTAGTTTATTAACATTGTCTAACTTTATTTCCTGGTGCACATTTTGCACCTAAATCAAGAAGCAAACGTTTGTACATATTTTGTTCATGTTTAAGTTATTTATTTAATGTTTATTTTGTGTTTGTTTTTTCTTTTTGTAATTTTGTTAATTGAAGATGTACAAAATGAAGGATTTTTCTTTATTTGATCATATTTGAAGATCATATTTGAAAATACTTTGGTCCTGAAGGATATTTAATAAGTGCCTTTTTGGCATGTGTAAATAACTTTTTAAAAAAAATTTTGTGACAATGTAGATTGAAAATAAAAGGATGGTATTTTTCCCTCATAATTTCTCTAGTACATTTTTTGCTCTTTTCTATGTTGAATACATATGCTCAGGTTATTTTCCCTGAAGTCCACTTCACACTAAACTCCCTGCAGTTTGAGCACAAGTGCTCTTATTGTGCAGATGTCTTTGATTTCTTTCCAAAATATTTTTCTTTGCACTTACGATACCGGCAGCTCATACAAAAGACTACACCCTAATGTGCTTTCCTAACCTCAGAAACAACATCGTCCTATGGGGCAGAGACTGCGTGTATTGTAGTATGAAGAGATTGGTTGCATTCCTCTAATGCTGGACTCTGAGAGACCTTCAGTGGTGTCAAACGAATTCATTGTAGGGAATGTGCAGATTGCTGTTAGGAATATGCATTGGAATGTGCATCTAAAGGGTGACCCCGGGATTCCAGGCCACAAGCCTTGATTCTCTTCCTTTAGGTCAGAGCTGAACCCTTGCCCTCTGCCAGCACACACAAACACATTCCCCCATGGTGCTTTGACAAGACACAAACCGCATCATCACCCCAGTGTACAGCCTGACCTTCCAGGTCACAAAATACTCCCCCTTTTATTTTCTCTTGCTCTCTTTACGTTGTTTCCCTTTTGTCTGCCTTCACAGCTGGTGCCCGTTACGTCAGAACCTCTTTGGATGGTTGCTGGTGTCAGTACTGCATATTTCCCTGTCTTGATTAGCTATTGTTTTTTCTTTGGTTACTGAGATGGGTGTGCAGGTAACTTGTCAGCTGAAGATCTAATTGGGGTTTTAAGCAGATTTTGAAGGCTGAAGTCATTTCATGCCATGATGACAGTTAAAAAAAAAAGTCTGAATGCATAATTAGTTGGGAGACAAGGGGACCCAAAGCAAAGCCATGAATAAGCCTTTTAATGATTGAGCAAAACAATGGGCTGACAGTGGGTTGTGTGCAATTAGCACAGCAGGAGAGATGGGAGCTTGGTAGAGATGGGTCACTCAAGTTTGTTAATATGCATATTTATATGTTATTTATGATGTTTGCTAAAGTTAGCATTACTATAATTATTGCTCTTAAGGTGCAGTCACATTTACTGTTGTTAGGCAAAATTTCACAGGTGACTGGGGGTTTTGTGTGAGGGTGAAAAAGTTATAGACCTTTTTTTAGCCTGTGCAGTTTTGCTCATGTGGAAGTTTGATTGGTTTCTAAAAAGGACTGATACTTAGAATTCACTTTGGCCTAGTAGATATTTTAAATAACTAGCATGGAGTATTTGCATCAAAGAAGACACATGAAACATTTCTGTTAACCAGAATTTCAATATCAAAGACTTGAGAGGTGACTCCCCTTCTTGGGCCACTAAGCAACCACTAAATAAATGCAAAATGACATGCTAAAAACCATTTACAGCATTTTAGCAACCACATAATGTAGCAATGCTGAACCAACCACCCACAATCTAGTACAGGGGTGGCGAACTCCGGTCCTGGAAAGCCGCAGCCCTGCAGAGTTCAGCTCCAACCCTAATTAAAACTCACCTGCATGTAGCTGTCTAGTAACCCTTCAGACCTTGATTGGCTTGTTCAGGTGTGTTTGATTAGGGTTGAAGCAGTCCTCTCTCGCCACCCCTGATCTAGTATCATGACAGTGAGTTTTGCGTGGGAATTTATCGGTCGTACATTTTTGCGTAAAATTTGTCTGCGAACGTTTTTATAATTCAGATTCGGGTTTAAAGTGATCCTTTATTCAAAACACATTTAGAAATCAGCTTCATTTAACTTAAGCGAAAACAAGCCTGAGATAGACCGATTAAGTTGTGCGGAAAGCCCTTATATGGAGATGTTTTGGCGTGTTCTATGCAAATTACTACCTGCAGGCACGCGCCCCCTCATTTAGAGTTCATCATCAACATTGAGGGCGGGGACAAATGTGTGTGCGTAGGCACCTGTTGTGATTCCGGTGGAAATTTTGCACATAAACGTAAGTCTGTGCACATAAATAGGCAATTTATATGTCATTAATAAATGAGGCCACATATCTTCAGAAAATCTATTTTACACTACAGAGCGGTATTTGTAGAGTTTGTGGTTGCTAACATAGGAAACGGAGTCAGTAAACAGTACCAAACGTCATCTTGGCTTAGGCCTGCACCGACAGCAAAAACAACGTATATGTGACTTAACAAGGAGAACGTTTTGGAGAAAATAAGTTCGGTTCATGCACAACGGCTTTTATCCCCAGACGTTACAACTGACATGCAAAACTCGAGAGACTGCGCCAATGACGATATTCCTGTTTTCTGAGCTCTGACTGCCTGACTGCATCCTTAATTCTGTGTTTCCAAGCCTCACACAAAACAGTCTGTGTGCATGTTTTTCATTAGTTTGTTATATAATAACTTGAGGAGGAAGAAGAAGAGGCCGGAATGAGTCGAGCTTCCTCTATGCATTATATTATTCTGGTGAAACTAATTTGCATTTGTATGTCACTGGAGTATTATTAAATAGTTTGAACTTAAACCACATAATATATAACCTGTACATAAATTAAGAAGGTTTTGCTGTTGACAGACTTATTTGGAAAAAGAATACAACTACTGGCCCTGATATTTAAAGCATAAAACTGCTATTAAAAATAAGAAATGGAACAAAACCTGTTTGCCAGCATCAATATTATATGCAGCCATGTTTTGCCATTACTATTTTGTTATCTTAGCAACTTTTATTCTCACTTTTGTGAGTTTTAGTTTAACTGGTTACTTTTTCACTGTCTGCAACAGATCTTGGTGCTTCTGCTAGCTTTTTCAAACCCAACTTATGAGAGTCAAGCTTAAATGTGTATAAGCAAAACTGACCCTTGATCAGTGTGAGATGTTAGTTTAGTGTCAGGAAGTGAATGAGGTGTGGGTGTCTTGTTGAAGGCTATTTTAGAGCTTCTTGGTCAGGTCTAAGTGTCCTAAGGGTGTAGGCTGCAGATTTTTGTGCAACAACGTCCCTCCAAACTTTAATCACAGATATGACATCAGAACCGGTCCATGCTTTGCATATCTACATAGTAAAAAAATATGATTATCGATATAAATATTTTATAAGTCCTCATATAAAGTCACTTTTTAAATGTATCTTGGAATAACAAATTATTTTAATAGTTACTGTATATTTACAATTTATATATATATATATATATGTATATATATATATATATAGTCAGTGTTTTACAAATAATGTAAAATATTAATAGAGACACAGCAACAATCATAAAATCTCTTTGCTGTCAGTATGTGCAAAAGAATAGCTTATTGTAGCAATCCACAAGTGTATTTTGGTGCATGTTGCTAAGGAAGTTGAATGGATTGATGTATGTGGCATCTTGGCGTGATCACAGAGCGTGAGCATGGTTGTGAGAGAGTGCAGATACAAGTCACATGTGTAGACAGGATGTGGTAGTGAGATTGCGCAGGAAATGCATCACAATGCAATGCTGCCTGGTGTAAGAAAGACTGTACAATTCTTTCCAGAGAAAGAAAAGTGTTTGTGTAAACTTTTAGTCCCATTTGAAGGGGATTCACGGACATCATTTACGTTTCGAGATTGAAATCAAAGTAAAATCCCTGTTCCATCTGAAAAGTTCCCTGAATGAAACCAGACATGTTAATGCATCACTTGATTATTTTTCTTTTTCTACCACAATAATTACCAATAATATCATTGGAATTTTTTTAAGTTAACCTACGATGATCCTTTAGTTGGATCTTTTGCTTTTATATCTAGTGGAATGCAATTTAATGAAGTTTAATAAACTTTAAAAAA
Source organism: Tor tambroides (assembly GCA_021397915.2). Classification (NCBI taxonomy): domain Eukaryota; kingdom Metazoa; phylum Chordata; class Actinopteri; order Cypriniformes; family Cyprinidae; genus Tor; species Tor tambroides. The sequence goes on from JAFVLL020008543.1 coordinate 88,544, forward strand.
GGTGATTTTACAATACAAACAATACATATATATGTATTGTGGCGGGAGGAGCAAACGACAGACACAGTGGGTGTGGCGTCAGGCCTCGGAGAGGCTTTTATTCAACAAAAATATCAAAATAAAGTGTCCAAGGGGGTAAAAGTGTCCAAAATAATAGGGGATCTGGTGTCCTCGACGTGCTCCGGGGATGTGAAGGAAGGGCAGTGTTCAGAAAGGAAGGGTCCAGGTAAGGGGCGGAGTCCGGCGGCCGCACGCGCTCCCCGACATGGTCCGGGGCGCGAGGGAGCGGCGGCTTCTTCTAGCGGCGGCAACATCCTCTTCCTCCCGGTACTGCAAGCGGAGATGGGTGGCCCGGCTTCCTGGCCCGTCAGCCACATAACGGGTGCGGTCCTCTCCGGACCACGGGGTTGACGGCTCGCGGCTTTGGCGGCACGGGGTTCCCTCTACGCACCCTTCCTGGACCCACGAGGACACCAGCGTGCATGCACGGGGAAGAGACCGGTCTCTCGAGGAGAGGCGCTCTCGGCATATAAACGGCGGCGGTGATGAGGCCCTATTCAATTCAGGTGTGCCTCATCACATGCCGCCAAACCGAGCTAGTTTCCGCGCCCCTCCTCTCTCGCACGCCCACTCCCGTCGGGAGCCTGGTGAAGGGCGGCGAATAAGGGACGGGTTGGTGATGATATGAAAGGGGGGAGGCAGCCGACTCGTCACATTATATAACATCGTGGGGGCCAGTTTGGAAAAGGCAAGAATCACTTGCATTGCATTTTATTTCAAATATGTAAAAAAAAATGTAATGTAATTGAACTAAACAGTACATTATCAGTCTGAAAAAGTGAGTGTGTGTGTTTGTCTGTGAAATGCATTGAGCTTCTCTAAAGGAAGTGTTGTTGAAGGCCTCTGTCATGCTTGACAGATTTAGAAAAAACATAAAACACTTTCCCAACTACTATCCAATTTCTGAACCGACTCACTATTTCCACTCACACACACTGAGGTATTAGTACTTCCATCTTATTGCCTAGCTGAGACAATATTCCCTCTGTTTACAGGGTTTAATATGACGTTGCCTGCCATGGCAGGTGAGTAAATAATGGCCTCATATCAAGTACACACATTCAAAACAAGCATCTGTGTGGCTTTGTTTTTTATGCCAATAGAGAATAGATCATTTGTTGACTATTAGTTGTTTTTTTGCGAATTTTTGCAAATTTTAGGTGATGTGTTTTATTTCATGATTGATAATTGTTCTCATACACTTAGCAAGAATTCAGTTCCCCACATATATAGTACACATGCATTTCAGTGCCTCAGGCTGTAACAGGTGCATTAGTTCGTTAATGAACGTTACTCCTCCCCTCCATCTCTCCAGCTTTTCTTTCATTATGGAATAGTTAAACAAAAGAGTCCGGCAAACTGTAATGTGTCTGCTGATAGCAGAGATTAAGAACTGGAGTAGTATAGACAGCTGCATTTCAGCTGAACTCAGAGGGGTGAGTTAAGAGCAACCTGCTAACAAAATGGGAACTTTTCAATTCACATTAAACCCTGTGGCCAATACACTTAGAGGTGTCTGTGTGTGTGTGTGTGTGTGTGTGTGTCTGTCTGTCTGTCTGTGTGTGGGCAGGTGAAATATCTGAAACCAGGATATGGAGGCTGTTGTGAGGCATTTAAACAGAAGACTTAAATCTAAATTACACTCCATCCTGTATTTCGGCCACAGAGTTAGTTCCTCATTTCAGGGGTTTTATGATGACAGAACCTCTGATAGTGGTTATCAGATTAGACATTGGTTCTCAAGTGGACACCATCTGCCTGCCATTACAACCGTCTTTTCTCTCATCTCGAGACTAATATTTGTCTGGTGCAGGTAAATCGGTGTGCACCTGGTTAAAAGATTACATTGACTGCCAATGTAATTTCAAGGTCTATTTCCATGACAGCCTTTGAGACAGGAAAGCCATCTGACCAGTAGTTATATTATAATTATCTGGCCTATTATGTGGAAAATATGTGTATCGGTACATAAATTAAAAAAAGGAATTTTGTTATAATTCCTAAAGCTTTTTATAGAAGGTCCCAAAAGAAACGGGCAGGAAGGGAAAGCAGGTTGTTGCAGGAAGCTGGTGAGGCTATTTGCCATAACTAGCACTGATAAGTTCATTTTTAAAAATGACTCAACATTTCCTCAACAAATGCACAAAAGTACATGTTGCTGATGTTTTTCTTTTGGAGCTAGAGGTCAGTTTGCAAACTAAAAGGAACTACAAATTTAGTTAATTCCAGTGTAAACAGGTTGCAGTTTTTGGGGTCATTCTGACAAGGCTGATGGCACCAATTTGGAATAGGACAAGGATTACTCTTTCTAGTATAGCATACTACAGGGATAGGCAATTTCGGTCCTGGAGGGCCGGTGTCCTGCAGCGTTTAGCTCCAACCCTAATCAAACACACCTGCCTGTAACTTTCTAGTGA
>JAFVLL020008545.1:0-25113 GCA_021397915.2 Tor tambroides
GCGGCTCCATATGTGTGCCCTGTTGCCCCTGCCGTGTGGTTTCAAACCAGATCGCTGTGTCTGTGTGCTGTAAAAGGTCTGTTTATTTGTGTTTCTCTCACGTTTAATGGCTGCCTCCAAGGCCTTCTTTCATCCAAAGAGCTCGGCTCTCCTCCCCCCGCAAGAGACGACGGTTGGAGCGCTGTGGTGGCGTAGGAGTAATAAAAAAATAATAAGGCTCAAACGTTGATCGATGGCTTTAATTTAAACATCATACATGTGTTATTTTTGGTCCATCAGAATTTATTACGCTTGCACTTTCCGTTTTATGACAGTTAATGTGGGGCATACGCGAGCTGACATGAACGTTAAAGCAATCAGCTCCTGCCTATGGATCGAAGGAGGAAGGAGCTATTACATGGAGTCATTAGGTGTCATCGCTAGTGATATACGCTATACTGTTAGCATGCTTGAGTTATGGGATTCAGAGCATTAAGATGACTACTACGGCTGGGAATTACAAAGGGAATTTGTTTTGTAACGTAATGGTAATTAGAATGCTTGCACAGCGGGATTGCAGTAAGATTCGCTTCATTTATTTTTTTGCAAGTAATTTGGCTGGACACGCCCAACAAGACTTCATTTAAAATGTAATTCATTGTATCATATAAATTTCCCCTTTTGATGTCTTTGAAAGAAGCTTGCTTCTGTAATGAGATTGAAAAATAAAAAAAGATAATTGTGACTTTTTATTTCTCTTTTCAGACTTTTGTTCTAATATTGTGAAATATTGCAAATTAAACTATATAGAAGCTTGTTTCTGCAATGGGATAAAACAAACTAATTGTGACTTTTTCATCTGACAATTCTGACTTTTTCCTCAGAATTGTGAGTTAATAACTGGAAGAAACAATCTCGAAACACAAGACATTAACTCTGAATGACTAGATGATAAACTCAGAATATATCTTGTATGGAAGCTTGTTTTTGCATTGGGCTAAAAATTTACATAATTGCAACTTTTTATTTCACAATTATCATTAAGACATCTCAGAATTGTGAGGTATAAACTCAGATTTACTAGACAAATCAACTGCAAGATATAAACTCAGAATTCTAAAGAAAAATTATTTTCTAACAAATGTTAGAGTGCCTTTATGGCAGGATTCACTTTATTTTTTGCAATTAATTAGCTGGATCCACTTAATATACAGCCTTCATTTGAAACATATTGTTTTATTACTTTAAAATGCATTTCTTTCCAGGGTTGTTTTTTGTTTTGCTATTAATATATTAAGCCAAACGGAGTCTGCAGTGTCGACATCTGCGTCTAGAACTAAGATGAAACTTTGCATGCCCTCTTCTGAAAACAATGCAACTGTAATGACAATCTAACACAGACGGATCGTGACTCACAAATGCAAGGCAGTTCAAATTTAGATCGAATGTATGAGTTTAACGTTGACAGTGTGGTATGGAAAGTTTGCTTCAGAAGTAGGCATGGAGAAACAATTAGCTAAACCACCGGTCCGCCTGCGCCGTCAATGGCAACGGATGAAGTCAACCCTGGCAACCAGCACTGAAGGAAAAACACTGCCAGCGTGTTACAGGGCAGTTTCTAAGGTGCTCAAGGTGCTAGGGTGTTTCATGGCTAAATTATATAAAAATAAGTCTCTGTCACAGTCTGTCACTTCATGCATTTTACCGACTGGGTATTTGATCTTGAAAAGACCAAGTGTTAATCATCTACAAGAAGCATTTGAGACAGATATCAGTCCAATCACTCAAAGCACTCAGGATGCGGTTTTCAGACGCGTTCAAGACGTGACTTGGCTAAGTGTGAATGCCTTTGGTTGTTCAGGCTACATACAGTTCATAAACTTTACATCTCCCCAATGGCATTACGTCAGCATTCTGAAGTTTGGGAGTTTTGCAAGTCGACAGATGAGCGAGAAATCATACATGAGACAATATGGAAGAAATGACAAGTCAAATTCAAAGTCACATTTGTTTACTGAGAAGTTTGACTGACCAAGATGATCAATATATACTATGTGTAAATAGTGTGGTCTCTAGATTGGTTTGAGTATCAACCTCAATAATAAATCTATGGGATTTTATTACAGCATCATCATCCACCATGCGGATATTGTACATCTGATTTCTTAGAACATTAAAGGTATCATGAAAATCTGAAGTGCAATAATTGGGCCCCCAGTGCATTTACCAACCCCAAAAATGTGAAAAAGAACAACCCAATTTTTTTTTTTTTTTTTTTTTTTTAAGAAAGCCTTTGTCTACAAGCTTCTGGAAAAACAAGCAGCTCAGATTTTCCTCTCCCCGTGACGTAGAAAGGGGATCTTATTATGATATTAGCGCCACTTAATCTGCACGTTTACACCCACGGCGCTGCCATTTTGCTTTCGCAAGTGACAATGGCGTACCTGTTCTAACGCCATGGCGAAAATTTGAGCAAAGCATGCTAACTGTTCTGTCCCAGCCTCAGAGAAGACAAGAGAGCAGTGGATTTATTGATTTATTTACTGTATATTACGCTGCTGCCACACAGATCCAATATAAAAATGCCATTTCTTTCACCTATCAGAAATTTCCTATTTCCCACTTACAAAGTCGTGATTACAAGCTTGTCGCATTCAAGTGCTTTGTTGTCAGAAAGAATACAATGTAGCATCCCATTGGTTGACAATCATATAAACATTAACTGCGCTACATTGTGAATCAGGGAATTTCGGTCAATACATGCTTGTTTCACTGTTTATAAAACATACAATATGCTTCAAATGATCGTTCATATATAGCTTATAAATACACTACTGTAGCAAAGTGATGTAGTTGTTATGAGAATATCATTGACAGAAGCAATGGTTGTCCCCTCCATCATGTTTAAAGTTTATGGCCCACCCAACTTGGAAACTCTTGAGAGGCGACTTGAGGGCCATTCACGTCTAATTTCCGATTAGGAATGTCCTATTCACGATAATTCCGATAGCATGTGAAGGCAGCATTATATTACGCAAAGGGTGTTTGTTAAGATGGGACAATATTTGGCCGAGATACAACTATTTGAAAATCTGGAATCTGAGGGTGCAAATAAATCCAAATATTGAGAAAATCACCTTTAATGTTGTCCAAATGGAGTTCTTAGCAATGCATATTACTAATCAAAAATTAAGTTTTGATATATTTATGGTAGGAAATTTACAAAATATCTTCATGGAACATGATCTTTACTTAATATCCTAATGATTTTTGGCATAAAAGAAAAATCGATAATTTTGACCCATACAATGGGCTATTGCTACAAATATACCCGTGCTACTTATGACTGGTTTGGTGCTCCAGGGTCACATATAATAGTATAATATAATTATAAAATTATAAAAAGCTGAATTTTCTGCATCATTACTCCAGTCTTCAGTGGCACATGATCCTTCAGAAATCATTCTCAAGAAACATTTCTGATTATTATCAATGTTGAAAACAGTTATGCTGCTGAATATTTTTTAAGGGTTCATTAATGAATGGAAAGTTGAAGCTCAAAGTATTAATTTCTTCTTAGTTTAAGATAAAAGTATTAATTTCTGCACAGAATACTAGGGCAAAAACATCTGGGGTCAAAACTACCAGATGTTGTTTGAAGGAAACTGAATCTGAACTTGTTTGTTGCATATTTGCAAGTTTTCTAGAAACCAACATTTTTTTGAGTGCAGTTACGAAGCATGCAAGCACATGATTCTGCACAAAATAAAGTATATAAAAACACCCTACATGCAGATCAAACAATACCACTAAAAGAATTTCTCACAGACTCAACAATTCTCCACGGACTTCTGTGCACTGGTCATTCGCTAATATATGAACTTGCCGCGGTCAGTTTACATCATCGGGGAGCTCCGCGCCAAGACAGGAAAACAACTGAATTATTTCCCAAAGAGCGTCTATGTGCTTTTTTCTCTGTGAGTGCTTGAGCAGTGGGTTCACTGGAAAATACTCGACACCGCAACGGAGTGAGGTCCCACAACATTCACTGCGCCGGTAATGCCGTTTCGTCAATGATTTGTTTGCTTATTAGGTCATAAAATTATTACAGCGAAGTGTAATCACAGGTCACGTGTGGATTATAGTGCCACGCTAAACTGTATTCAGCCAGGGCCTATTTAACTAAAGTCCTGAGACCATCAATTATTGGAATGAAAACCTAATACAGTCCAGATGTGTCCTGCTGGGTTTCAGAGAAGCCGTACTGAACACAGATTCTTTTCATCCTTACTAAGTATCAAACTGATCAGTCTAGTACGAGGTTCTGGCTAATTGTGGTAAATTAAAGTTAATAATATGCAAAGCTTACTCAAACCGGGTTGCATTCAAACCCAAATCAAACCCTGATACGGCTTAAAGTGGTTATGCATGATTCTGATCGTTTCTAATGCTGTTATTTCGGTCCATATTACATAAATCAATTCTCTGGAACAATCCGACAGGTCTGAAGATCACAAATAGCATCTAGATTTGCGATACAGACATCACATTAAGGGATAAAAGGCCGTTTCGATAGACCTCCCGTCCACTTTTTCCCTCCGTGCAAATGTGTCACTCTAATGAATTCAATGAATCACATTTACAATAGTTTACAACCCTGATTGCACTGTAATCCAAGTTGGAATTTGATCCAAACGCTTGTCTAAACCAGCCTCATTATATTTCTTACAGATGGCCCACTTAAGCTCCTGTTACATCTAATTGCAACCGTATGAATACAATGTGTCATGAATGCATCTGTTCAAAGCGCTCGAGATTTTGACCTGCCAGGTGTTTTTGAGGTTTGGGCACCGATGTATGAGTCCGGTTCGGGATTGGTATCGGCATCGTGCGTTCCTCTTTTATGTCGAAAGTTGGTTACTTATGCATCCTGGTTGGGGGTTTTCTCCATTTCTGTTGATCAAACGATAACGCGATGATGAGAACATCATGTTTTTTGTGGCTTGAATGAAACGAGCTAAAACTTTTGCTCCGTCTGTCCAAGTTTATTCCTTGCTTTCATTTTTTTTTTTTTTCCACACAAGTGTCAAATCGGCTTTCACTTTCTTTTGATATTAGGGGAGTCCTGAGAGATGGATATGATAAAAAAAATACACGAAGGCAGCTTGTCAGCATTGTATGTGGTCATAACGAACAGGGATTCTGAAGAAAGAGGTGCTGGGACTTTCAATTCAGCTCTATCTGAGCTGAAAAAGCGGCATGTGTTGGGCCAACAACATTTGGATTTCATTTGGGTGCCAAACAAAACCAAAGCACAAGCATTTTGTCTCTATTTTGATACGATCCTCAGAGTCTCGTGGAGGTTAAATTAGAAGCAGACATCTCCGGCGAAGCTCATTTGTCCGTCTGTGCGTGGCGCATGGCTTTGATTGCATCTCTAGGCTCTCTAATGACGATGGCTTATCTCCGGGTTGAACGTCTGACAAACACTGCTACACTCAGGTCACGAGGAAGTGTTCACCGCACACCTCTGGATGAAAGTGAATGGGAAATTTTCCAGGCCTGCGAGCTCATACGTCTCCACATTTGATTTTAGCTCATTTCCTCTGCTCTGACAGCACATGCGCTGGATATGAGCCTCATCAAGGGGCTTGTGTGGTGGTAAGAAGATCCCTATATATATATAGCTGGAATATAAATATTACATGAAAAAAATAACAAAAAAAAAGAAAAGACAATTAGAAATGTGGTTTGTTAACTAACCGAAAAACTGTTCTAAAACTATTTAAACTGAATTAAATCTGAAAATAAAAATCAAGTTTATATAGAAATTTGTTTTAAAAAATTAAATAACGAATAAATGAAAACTAAAACTGAAAATAAAAAAATAAAAGCTTATTCAAAATATTAATAAACGCTATAATATTATATGCATAATATTAAAATAATGCGAGAGCTGGAATTTATGAAAAATTTTAAGCAGGTAATAAAATGGTTTAGAATTAAATGTAGCAAAATACTACTAATATACCATGCAGAAAAGTTTTTTTTTTCATGTCATTAAAAAAAATCCTATGAAAAACTATATGATATTCATCATATAAATAGTAATGGCAATTGTACAAAATACTTTACAATATTTTCAGTATTTGTTTGATTAAAATGTTAAAAATTTATATGCATTTAAAATGTAAAGAATTTTTATTTATTTATTTTTTTTTTTAACTTTTTTACAGGTACTGTATACCTACCACTTGACATTTTTATAAAGCCAATAAATCAAAACTTTTATTGACAAGAGCGTAACTTTAATTAATTAATTAATTAATTATACATGTTTTTATTTAAAGTTATTTTGAGAAACTTCAGGCACATTTAAATCCTTTTTATCATCTTTGTCACTGACCATTGAAAGCAATATCAAGAAATATCTAAATTGGCTGTAAAACATATAAAATTGTTCATCTGATGGACACATTTATGTATTTAACTTCTCCATGACTTATGAGCAAAACATTAAGAAATAGAGAACACGTTTGTTTGGTATCATTAGTCATGTCAGCAAGACTAACGGCCCAGAATAAAAAGCCAAGCACAGACATACAGAAAAAAAGCTCTTCCAATGCAGCATCTGAACGGATGCCAACCCTGTGAGGAGGATTTACATATTTGTCCAGTGGAAAATGCAAATGAAAGTGGATTTTTTTTTTTTTTAATAAATTCAAAGCAAGTGCGATTGATACATGTTCCTAAAGAACGTAAAATATATTCAAATTCGCCTCTTTCATCTATAAAGCTTGAGTTTGTAATAAAATGACCCTGGCTGAGTTTTCTGGACAGACAGCCAGTTTCCCAAGACGGCAACTGATACTTCCTATTACATCTCCAAAGGCCTACAGGCAACGTACAGCTCTAGCCGGAGTAAAGCCCCAGAGAAGCGCCTGAGGTTAGGCCATACTGTTGAAACATCCAATTTACCGCACACATTTCTCAGGCCTTCCGTTTTACACCCAACGACATTACAAACAGCCCAAAGACGGCTGTGTTGACCTTAGCTGGGCTCAGTTGGGAGTAAGGAACTATCGGGAACTCCTGCATCAGCCCTGATCAAGTGCTTCACAGCTTCTCACCTCTCACTACCAAAGGAGGAACCGGGATGATTCTGTCTGAGCCAGCAACTGAATGTGTGTCTTGGCAAGAGGCTTGGACTTTACAGACGACTGGAAGACAGCTGTCTGCTGAGGCATCGGCGTAACAGCAGCACGCTGAGGGAAATGGGTTAAGGTGTGTTGAATAAGGAAGCTCTGCTTTTGATTAATGACTGTCTAAACAACATTTGATATCGCTGCATGCTTCAAGACGGTTCGAGACCGATCTGAATGATGGACAGGAAACCCCTCGAGCTTTGGGGGATCGGTTGGGCACGTGTGATTTGACAATGCACTTGTCAGCAAGACATGAGTTGGACTTGCATCCTACAGATACATCCAACTTTACAGGTATTAAAAGAATTCAAGGTCTCTCATCATCAGCCAATTCCAGAAAGGCTTCTAAACTCATGAAGGGATCCATCATTTATTGATGAGATATGCGATGAAAGAACCCACATATGCACTTCTATAGATGCTTCAAGTAGGCTTGAGCCAATCTGGCTCTAACATAAAGTGGAATTTGACTATAAAAATGCTGCTAAATCAGCACTGAGAAAAGCGTTGAGATGTAAATCATACTTATGCCCAATGACTGTCAACGTTTGGGGTATAGAATGACCGTAAAGTCTACAAAGTAACAAAAGCCGACGAAGCAAGTACATTTGGAAAGTAGAAAAGGTACAAAACAAATGTTGCTCAGGGGAAAGGGAGGGAAAGCCCTCCGTCAAGCTGAACTTCCTCTAGTCAACGTGCCCAAGAAAACAAAAATGGCTGAATGTGTCCAAGAGGCCATAGCAGAGACAGGATCTACCTAATGTTTACACAGGTGGGCTTCTATTCAGCCATGTGGTTGGCAAAGAGAAAGGCAGACTGGGATAGGAAAGTGTGATAAAAGTCAAACGGAGATAGGGAGATACTGATGGAGGGAAGAAAGTGGTGTTGTAACACAGTGGTGATTCACTGACAAGAAATTCAATGGATGGGTATTGGTTGGCCCATGAAAGTGGATTCGGAAGGCCACGCAGTAACTAAAATATGTGGTTTGACCTTTTTCTATGCTTTAAAAATTAAAATCTACAAAAGAAGTAAAAACTACACACTAGGGTCAGCAACCTGAAGCTTTCAAAGGGAACAACAAACATGACAACACAATAATGCACCAAAAATAGTATAGAGCAAGGTGGTCATTATTAAAATAATTTAACAAACAATCTGATGCTCTAGAAGGAAACACAATGCATTAAGAGCCAGGGGGTGAAAACATTTGAACAGGATGAAGATGTGTACATTTTTATTTTGTTTAAACATTGTGGGCCCTATTTTAATGATCTAAGCGCATGGCGCAGGAGCACTTAGGGTGCTTCCAAATCCACTTTTGCTAGTATAGCGATGGGAAAAACGGTCGGCGCTCCCGGCGTGTGGTCTAAAAGGGTTATCCCTATTCTCTTAATGATTAATGGGTGTGTTTTGGGTCATAACGTGCAATAAACCAATCAGAGTCTCATCTCCCATTCCCTTTAAGAGCGAGTTGCGCTCGCTATTTAAACGGCGGAATTTTAAGGTGCACAGACTGAACACGTTTCCAGAGAGCAAACGAATCTGCTCATGCGCGAGCAAATAGGTAGGCTAATTCTGATACACGCAATGACTATCCATTATGACATGTATGACATTTTTATATTTACGTAGCCTACACAATAATATTCTTTTACATTGTAATCCTTTAATTTTTAATATTTGGCATGTTTGTGTGCTGCTGCGCGTCACTGTGTGTAATAAGCAAAGTGAACGCGCGTTGCGGACCCGCCCAGAGGCGCATTTTCTACTAACGCGCTCTTTAAATTACCAAAAAAATATTGCGCCATTGACTTTAGACCAGGTTTGAGTTGGTCTATGGCGCAGTCTATTTTCAGTTCCTCAAAATAGCAATGCGCCAACAATGCGCCTGAACACACCTCTTTTTTAGACCAGCACGCCCATGGGCACACAAATGGGCGCAAATGCATTTGCTATTTAAACAACGCAGCACAGGACGGGAAAATGAGAACTGCGTCGGGCTGAAACTAGCAAAAACACTTGCGCTGCGCCTTGCACCACATTGCGCCGGGTGTATGATAGGGCCCTGTATCTTTCATTTAGTACTGCCCTTCATAAGCTACAGAAGATACTAAATAAGAACAATTTAAGTTTTCAGGCCTTAATGTATCATGTTTTCTTCTGGAGTATCAATGAATGTTTTGAACCTTTTGTAATAGTGGGATATAAGTCTCTCAGTTGTCATCAGTGTGAAAAGGTGCATCTCAAAATCATACAGTCACTGCTGGAAAGGATTCAAATAGGCAAAAGATGCTGGAAAACGTGAGAAATAACTGTTCAGTACTCATGAAGAACCACCAAAGAAAAAACAAAACAAAACAAAAAAATAGATGTGGATAATTTAGGTAAAAAATAACATACTGTATTAAGCATCAAACAAACAGAAACTTTTGAACAGGGTCATTTTTATAAATTCTACAATTTTATCTTGTAGACTATTTGTAAACATCTTTTATGCTATTTTATGCTAAATATCTTATTCGCGACAGTAGTAAATAAACAAAATTGTATAATAAACTGTACTAAATTATAAGTGTGTTTTAGGGGTGACCCCCAATAATCGAAGGTTCAACGCTTCAATAGGAGAAGCCTGATTCATCTACCAATCTCACAGTCGAATATTCGCAGAGGTGTTATGAAACGAGGATCATGTCATTTTGGCTATATTGGAGTGCTCAATGTCTGATTTCACATAGAACTACCAGTTTTCTCCCAATAAGTTAATAATACAGCCTATTATGATAATGCTGTACATAAAAACGTGAAAAGAAAGAAGCTTTTAATAAATATTTTTAATGTATGGGAATGAATCCAACCACCCGTGACAGATTTAAGTTTCACTTTCCATGATCCGTGACAGACAGATGAGCATCTTGGCAGCTTCTGCTAGCCAACGTTAAGACCTTGTCCTAACCAGACAAGTAATTCTGTCCATAGCAGACGCGACACCGCGACGTGAGAGAATCACTCAAATATCAGCCATTCAGAAACGAGAAGAGCACTGCACTCCCAAGGAAATGGACAAGTCTAGAATCTAATTCATAAATATTAAACCTTTTTAACATTGTTAAAACTACATACTGAGTGACTGATACCATCTTTGTCATGGAAAACACTTGTTTGTTCGCATTGAGTTTGCAGTTTTAACATATATGTTTGTGTAACACAGTTCGTAGAACGGGAAGGAGGAGGCGGGAACCGGCGAACATTCAAAGACTTTAATAACAAAATAAAACACAAAAGTAAAGCGGCAGCCCCTCGCGGACGACTGCCGCACACAAAACACAAAATAAAAGTCCAGGCCTGGTCCTCTCTCGTCTTCCACTGTCGTCACTCCTCCTTTTATCCTTCCGGAGCTCCTCCGTGGGACTCGAGACCGGTGAGTGGCGCAGGTGTCGCTCATTATCATTAACTCCACCGGCCTCGCTCCGCTCCCACGGCTCTCGGCCCCGCCCCACTCACTACAGTTTGCTTTAATTTATTTTCAAGATCTGAGGTAAACTATCTGTCGTTGCTTTCAGAATGGCTATAAATGTCACGCAATATGATATTCAAACTCACATTAGACACTTTATCATTGAATACAGCACATTATCAGTACCTGAGATTATAATTGTCATTGTTTGTATGTTGTTGTTCTAGCTGTGACGTCGCAGAAATAGAAACCGTTTCTTAAAATAGAAACTTTGAGTGTCACTGTCACAGCTGTTTAGGACAAAAATTCCGATTAAGATGGAAAAAGATATTTTTAATCATGTATTGCAGCGTTGCTTCGCGTGCTGTTTCTGTGTGCAGTTTGTGAAATAAAAATAAACACACACACACACACACACACAATTCAACTATCAGTCGACTATAGGCAAGACTTGATGAATCTGATTCGACTAGGCAAATCCTTAGTCGGGGACACCCCAAGTGTGTTTGTATGTTGTATGTACACAAAGTTCTGTCATGAAACTCTAGATAGGTTCTAACTCAATCTGGAAAAAAAAAAATTACATTTACATGGCACAGCTGATTGTTATTTTTTTCATATCAGCAGCCATTGATGCTCAACATTCGAATACTCGGCTAGTGCTTAAGAAACCCTCTACCTCCCCAGGTCCACCTGTATAGATCTGTTACTGGGTGATTTCATGTTATTTCATGGCGGTTATTTCATATATCTTATATGTGCAGCAGCAGTATTTCTTACATGCTCACAGGAGCATATATGTGGACGTATCGGTGGTAGTAAGTCTTGGTACTTTCTCTGCCACACACACACACACACACACACACTGTACACACACACATTTTTCAGTTTAATTACTTTATAAAAATTATATATAATTATTCATTGCATAATTCTATGTTAATTAAATCTGAAGGACATAAATCATAATTATGGTGCTGTAGATTAAATAAGACATGACCAAAGACAATTTTTTAAAACAATTTTAACAGCTTAGTATAAAGAATTTATTTACTGCAAAAAACCTTGAGAGCTCGTGATCACCCTAATTTTTTTTATTTAAAGTGAGCTTTGACATTTTCATAATAACCCTTTTTTGTGTTCCACTAAAAAAAAAAAAAAAAGATTGCAAGTGGCATGAGGGGTGGGTACATCAGGTCCGAATTCAGTTTAGGACCCACAGAAACAGACAATAGATTTAGACACAGGAGTGTGATTTCTGCTGACACTTTTTTTTAACCAATAATAATCATTTAAATTAATTTTCATAGATATGATAGAATTATAATAGGCTTACACTTGGCAAATTGGTCTGTTTCTGTTCCTACCATGTGTTTGTGTGGAGAAAGTGAACAGCCCTCTTCAGCAGTAAGTAACTATCTGTGCAGCCCTGATTTACTTCAAAGAAAGTTCCTTTGAAATCTCCAATTACATGCTGAGATTGTCTTCTCTGCACCCGTGACAGAGATTTTGCCAAGTAGGACATATCTTTTGTTGGTCCTGGAACAACGTAACTGTCAAACACAGTTCTAATCTATCCCTAACCCCAATCCTGTCCATTAACCAGTGGTGGGCCGTCAGGGCCAGCAAAGCCTTCTCTGCTGGCCTAAACACTATCAGAATCACTGACTTAGTTTTAATATATTTTTCCATGAATGTGTATTAAATTATTTCCAATAGTCTATTCTCTTCATTTCATAGCTTTTCTCTTGGTCGCGCTGCTTCCAGTAGTGTATGTTTATATTAGAGCTTTTATCCAATCATATTTCAGCAATCGTGTTGCCAGGGTAAAAGAGATCTGCCTAAGGCCTTCAGAATCAACAGTGCAGGCATCTGTAGCTTAAAATCAATGGCAATGAAACCGTTGCTTTAACCAATCAGATTTCGAGCTGGCAGCACCAGGGCCATCTAGCATGCTTACAATACCGTCTGCATTTTCTCGTCCTTTGATTGGATGCTCAGAGAGCGTACTAGTCAAAGCTAGCAAACAGCATCACTGTAAATCATTTTTGTTTTCACAGTATTATTGTTGTTTCTCAGGTTTCTTAACGTATATGCTGTGTACAGTGCGTTATTGTAGATTTTCAGTGCATTCTGAAAAATATTCGCCTTCTGTAAATGTAAATATTAAAGTACTAAATGACCACGAAAAACAACCACACACCTCCTCGGCACCGCGCTGTTAAAGACTCGTGAAGATGAAAAACCAGTAGAGTAAGGTAGGTTAAATGTCATTTTTATTTTTATTTTTTTAAATTTTTTTTTTTTTAAATCGCTTCATGTGTTGTATTCTGGTGTTATTTTCAAGATATAAAGCCACGTTTAAATTTGTGTAAGAATATCTCAGTTTCCCGAGTTGAGCTGTATTAACGGGTCTTTTCCTCCGGCCGCAGCGCCGCTGGCAGAGGCAGGTCGATGGGAGACTCATTCTGAAGAGAGTCATAGGGGTGCGTTAAAACACATGTATACGCTTTTCTTCATCGTCTTGTATGAGCTTTATAATTTTAATGTGTCTTGCTCGCTTTCCCGGTAAGGCTGTGCTAACTAGTATTTTCCTCCCACAGCGCGCGGGCAGACCGGCGGGGAGACTCGTGAAGACGAAAAGCAGGAAGAGTTCGTTAAATTGTTAGGTCAAATTTAAAACACATGTATTTGTTTTATACCAATGTTATCTGTAAGGTATAAATAGGTATGAGTTAATAAATGTCTGTAAGAACATCGGGTTGATTATATTTGTGTCATTTTGTCAGGTTAATGCTTCAGCTAGAGATGATGCGTTGCGCAGGTGTGGAAACTTGTTGAATTGTGTTAATTGAGTTTCTAGCTTTAGTAATAGTATTCATTCTCAATACATGAGATATCTGTCTGTGATGCAGTGCCCTGTTATACTGCATTTGTGTGTAATATTTATGGTTTCTATAGCTGTGGCATCATTACGACGGTATTAAGAGGTGGATTAATTCATGTACCACGCCACTGAAGGTCTAGGTGTGAAATGCACGGCCCGCCACTGCCATTAACTGACCCTAAAACCTGACTGATCTGATTGGTTGACAGAGATGTGGTTCAAAGACCAACAAGGATGCTGGTGTAGAAACATACTTTGCAAAGTCACGGTAAGCGTTCCACATCACCCATGACAATCTCAGAACTAAAGGCCGATAGTGGCTCAGCGCCTTCTTTTACACAGGCCAGACTGAAATGTCTAAAATATAAAGGATATGGCCCAAAACAGTGTTTAGTTTTTCTTAATATAAACCCTGACTCCAAACCCCAGTATTTAATATGAGCTTTGGTATGTGTTGACTTCTAACGTTACATTTTTGTTGTAGTTTAAACAACAAGGCTACCTAGTGTAATTCAGCAAAATATTAGTATTAGAAAAGGTTATTGGACAGAGAAGAGTTTAAAAAGGCACGAGACCAATTCTGTTCTTATTTAATGGAGAGAAGCCGTTGTGTCTCATTTAGAAGGAAACAATATTATTTATGCATTACGAGACAGTACAAAATTAAATATGGCATACTTCTTAACTTGACCCAAGGGTAAAGACAGGGCTTTGGCACACAACAGAGAGCATAATAACCACAGGCAAGCAGAAAAACTGGTTTATGATGTTGGAGGAGAGAATTAAGCCTTCAGGGATGTAATTTTCTGATAGCTTTGCAACTGACGCTTAAGATTGTTAGAAGTGTATCATAAAGATTCTCAAACCTGTACAGAGGACATTTGTTATGCAGCAGAACCATATAGGTGGGCTTTTTTGACTTGAGCCAGTAAGCAACAATCTAAAAAGCTTACGCTACGCCTATGTCCTACGTCATCCACTGGAACGTCACTCTCTTGTAAACAGCTGGCGAAAGTTAGAGGTTACAGTTTATAAAGTTTTAAATATGGATATTTTTCTTACACAAACACATATATTCACTTCAGAAGACCTTTATTAACCCCCCAGGAGTACTTTTTATGATGGATGGATGGATGCACTTTTTTGGGCTTCAAAATCTTGACCCCCATTCACTGCCATTATAAAGCGTGGGAGAGACAGGACATTTTTAAATATAACTCTGTGTTGTCTGAAAGAAGAAAGTCACATATATCTAGGATGGCTGGAGGGTGAGTAAATCATGGGGTAATTTTCATTTTTGCGTGAACTATCCCTTTAAGAACCACATAGTAACACTCTGCAGTCACCCACAATACTCTTGCACCTTGTACTAGCAACAAAACAAAAAAGCGAAATGAAACAGTCCTAAAATTAAACAAAAAAAATGAGAAATCAAACTTTAAACCAACCAAAAAAATAAAATAAATTAATAATAATTAAAAAAAAAAAATAAATAAATAAATAAATTAAAATTTAGGACACTCTGCAACCACCCACAACACTCTAGCACCTTGTACAGGCAAGAACAGCAGGGCAAAAAAAGAAAGAAAAAGAAAAAGTGAAACGGAACCTGGCAAAAATAAAATAAAATCAACTTGTCAGGGATTCACAGTCACAGTCAACTCAGTCACCGGCCACAACAATCACCCGATCACAATCACCTGACTACTGATCACCCGCACCTGCAGCCACTAATCAGCTCTCCTTCAAATACACGCTTCACTCAGACACTCACTGTCCGGTCTACCGTTCACTACTCTGAACCGACACCAGACCCAGTGTGCACATTCCCGTGTATACTTACCTACCAGATCTTCTACGTACCTCCTGCAATACTCCTACGAAGACTCCCATTGTTCCTGGTTCCATCGATCCTGCAAAGAGATTCTCTTCAGTAGTCAGCTAAGCCATATTGAACTGTTCTATTCTCCAAGATCCTCACCTGCCATTCTCTCCCCACAATCTACATTTACCTGTCAATAAATCATCCTGTTGTTTCACTTACCTGTTACTCCCGACTCTGTTTGTGACACAACTGAACTGAAACCTAAAACCAACAAAACAAAAGACCAAACAAAAATACTATTCAGAACAATTTAGCAACTGCATAGCCACTGACAAAACTTTAGCAACAAAACCAAAAGTGAATCGAAGTGAAGTGAAACGAAACATAAAACAAAGCAAACAAAAAAACAAAGTGAAATGAAACGTAAAACCAACAAACAAACATTTAGAATAATTAAACAACCCCATAGCAACACTCTGCAATCACCCACAACACTCTAGCCCCTTGTACAAGCAACAAAATAAAACAAAAAATAAAACGAAAGTGAAACGAAAGCTAAAACAAAAGTAACAAATTGAAACTAAACCTAAAACCAACACAAAACAAAAACACCATTCAGAACAATTTAGCAACTGCATAGTCTGCAACCACCCACAACACTCTAGCACCTTGTACAGGCAACAAAACAAAGTTAAATGAAATGAGACAGAAACCAAAACATAAAGCAAAAACAAATCATTCAGAACACTTCAGCATTCACACATCAACACTCTGTGAACCAACCAAGCATCTTGCATGGTATAGTGTTTTACACATGCTTTTAGTATTATACAAATATTGCTAACATTGTTCAGGAAATTATCTTTCAGTGATAGTCGCACTTACATGCTAATATAAACTGTAAAAAATAACTGTGATTTTAACGGTAAAAGACTTTAAAAATGCTACAGTAAAAATCTATTAATTGGTTACTATATACCCTACTATATATGGTGAAAAACTGTATTGGACATTACGTGTAATTTTTTGGTAATATACAGTTTCTGGAAGTGAAAAAGAATGTATAATTATCATTCATGTATGAATGAATGAAATAAGGTTTTTAAATGTAAATTTAATTTCAATCCGTAAAATTTTGCTATTATATATTTTTACGGTAAAATTCAGGCAACAACAGCTGCCAGTTTATCATCAAAAATTTTTACTGAATTTTTTTTGTTTTTTACAGTGTAGAGCTAAGGACTTCCTCAAATGTCATTTCAAGAGACTAGCCAATGTTAAAGATGAATTTCAAGCTAAATGAATTGCTACCCTCAGCTCCAAGTGTCATAGCTCTGCCTTCAAGCAATCCATGTCCTTTCACTATTTGGATACATGTGTGAAAGGCTTTTCTTCTGAAAGAACAAATCATCAACAATGACTAAAATCTCACTAACACAAGTAATCAGACTGGAAATTGAAAAACCGCTTTCGGGCAAACAGAAGTGGTTTTCAGGCCAGATGGTAAGTCGACACTGTCTGTGTTTACATGGTGTACAGTAATTTGACTGTTAAATAATACATCATTGTGAATTTCTTTCCTTTTTTTATTGCAAGGGTTGCTTATGCAGTAAAACTATCCACACTACCATTTACTATACTGTTGATTATAGCATGTTGTTCCATGACTGCAGATTTCCCCATCCACATTAACAACAATATTTCTGTTGTGTACACTAAAATAGCCCAGTATCCCAATAAGATTACTATGTCTTCAAAATATGACTGAATTCTCAGATCCAGTGGCATGCTGCGCTTATAGGTACACGACTTCAATCTGGTCTGTGATATGATCCGATCCTTGTTTTCCTTATATTTTCCTGTTTGCTCTCTACTCTTTAAGTCAATAAACAGAAAAAAGTCATTGATTTCATTACGCTAAACACAACCTTAATTTGGTTAAGGTAAACAAATACTTGTATTTCACACAATTTTACATGCTCTAACAGTCTTATTTGGGCTATGCTGACAGATTATTGCTGTTCATGGAAATACAGCCTATGTTTCAGTTAATACAGAGTAAATGTTGCATATTTTATATGATAAATTCACCTTGACGGGCCCAACATGTTATCCCATCGCTACAAGGAATTACACAAAAAGTTCTGACAAAATTGAACAAAATGTTCCATTCCATTCAATTCAAAGGCAGATTTCAAGCTATTCTTAAAGGAACAAAAGTGTAATGAACCATACAATTCTGTAAATAATTGCTACACGACATGTTTCTGAATCTTTGAAAATGAAGCATGTAGTATCATCTGACTAGTAGGCCACACAACGGACAGTCCTCTCAGACAACTCTCAGATGTTTTTCCCCTCACAATTACTCTTTTATTAGCATGTAAACCGCCTCTTTCTGTAGAAATGGGACAATGTTGCATTTCAAAATACATCGTCTGACAAGCCACAGCATGCTGCTTCAAACAAAGAACAGACTAAAGCAATTGAAAAAATAATATTCAAACAAAATTACTTCACTCGCGTCGTAATCGCTCGAGACATATTGTGTAACAGCCTAGACAAGTCGTCTTACCACCTGCTCACTGAGGACAACTAAGGCTTGTGATAGCGATACCTCTGTGAACAAATCCATATGCAACACTTGATGTCTGATATTTTGATTTTGATGTCAGGTTGCATTTCTCTTCTTTTACACAGATGACAGTTTGGATTGGGTCACACTGTGGCTAAATAACACATCATGATATAAGATATTAAGGGGTCAGATTGTACATTTTGTCGTTATATAATTCTTTTGCCTGAGGTCTGCTTAGAAATGTTAGTTATGTTTTTATGTAGCAAACACAATCATACTGTAATTCAGTTTGAGATTTGAAACCTTTCTCTGACCTGTACAATTAAACTTTTTTTTCCCCTGCTCCTGCACCTTTAAGAAATGTCCTAACATTCAATGTTTCCAACATTGTGATCTTTCAGACACAGAATGGCAGATGTTACACTGGTTTGGTAGCCTTTACCTCTTTTCACTCTTTGTAAGTTCTGGCATTTAGGAATAATAGCATTTATATCCCGTTTTCCTCTTATTACCTCACCAAGACTGGGCCAGCCAAGTTTCTGAACCCCAAACAGATGTCATATATATAAATTTGTACAATCATATTTTGATTCATGGGATTCATTTGTCTCGCAAAGTTCAGAACGGGTCGTATTTTCAACTTGGATTCAATGCTCTTTTTGGACGGAAAAGGATGTTTTAAGGTCTGAAAGTTACAATGTGTTTACCACGTACATCCCATTACATCAAAAGTTCAAGATGTCATGAAAAGACCACTTGAAGCTTTCTATATGCCATTTTGAACAACTGGTTTGTCAGCAACAAGTCAAACACTGATGAAAATCACATTAAATCCAGAACTCGCTGACAAACAGTTGTGCTCACATACATTCTGCGCTGGATTCTGGCAAAAGCAGGAAGGTCTGTTTGAGAATGCAAATGTACAGCAAGCTGTGGAGGTGAGCTCAGGACAGGAGACTGACCCAGATACGGGGGAAAACTCTCTTTGAGGCAGATTTTTCTGGGAGGCACTCCTGGAGTTTCACCGACCGGCCACAGCTGAATGAATGTGCAGTACACTGAAAAGAACAGATGACGGCGGACTCAGGATGGTCCACTTTTACCTACAAGAGGTGTAATGTAGGGCTGTCAATCAGCTATGCCCGTCATTAATAAAAAAATAAATAAAACACTACTGTTCAAAAGTTTAAAAAGTCCAAATTTTTTAAAAGAAATGTATACTTATATCCAGCAAGAACACATTAAATTGATCAAAAGTTATACTGAAGACATTTAGAACGTTACAAAAGTGTTTCCAATAAACACTATTCCTTGGAGCTTTCTATTTTTCAAAAAAAAACAAAACAAAACAAAAAAACAGGTTTTCACCAAAATATAAAGCAGCATGATTATTTTCAACACTGATAATAATAAATGTTTCTTGAACATTGAATTAGCATATTAGAATGATTTCTGGAGGATCATGTGACACTGAAGTCTGGAATAATGATGTTAAATTTCAGCTTTGCATCACAGGAATAAATTACATTTTAAATCAATTCATTTAAATTTCAATAATATTTCACACTATTACTGATTTTACTGTATTTATTTTTTCTCAAATAAATAAATACAGCCACGGTAAACAAAAGAGAGAAGTCTATCATGGACATATCAAATAGATCATATATATAATATATATATATATATATATATATATATATATATACACGTGTAGAGCTAAGGACTTCCTCAAATGTCATTTCAAGAGACTAGCCAATGTTAAAGATGAATTTCAAGTTAAATGAATTGCTACCCTCAGCTCCAAGTGTCATAGCTCTGCCTTCAAAGCAATCCATGTCCTTTCATCATTTGGATACATGTGTGAAAGGCTTTTCCTGAAAGAACAAATCATCAACAATGACTAAAATCTCACTAACACAAGTAATCAGACTGGAAATTGAAAACCGCTGGGCAAACAGAACTGGTTTTCAGGCCAGATGGTAAGTCGACACTGTCTGTGTTTACATGGTGTACAGTAATTTGACTGTTAAATAATACATCATTGTGAATTTCTTTCCTTTTTTTATTGCAAGGGTTGCTTATGCAGTAAAACTATCCACACTACCATTTACTATACTGTTGATTATAGCATGTTGTTCCATGACTGCAGATTTCCCCATCCACATTAACAAATAATATTTCTGTTGTGTACAATTAAAATAGCCCAGTATCCCAATAAGATTACTATGTCTTCAAAATATGACTGAATTCCTCAGATCCAGTATGCTGCGCTTATAGGTACACGACTTCAATCTGGTCTGTGATGATCCGATCCTGCTTTCCTTATATTTTCCTGTTTGCTCTCTACTCTTTAAGTCAATAAACAGAAAAAAAGCCATTGATTTCATTACGCTAAACACAACCTTAATTTGGTTAAGGTAACCAAATACTTGTATTTCACACAATTCATGCTCTAACAGTCTTATTTGGGCTATGCTGACAGATTATTGCTGTTCATGGAAATACAGCCTATGTTTCAGTTAATACAGAGTAAATGTTGCATATTTTATATGATAAATTCACCTTTGACGGGCCCAACATGTTATCCCATCGCTACAAGGAATTGGCACAAAAAGTTCTGACAAAATTGAACAAAATGTTCCATTCCATTCAAAGGCAGATTTCAAGCTATTCTTAAAGGAACAAAAGTGTAATGAACTATACATAACTTGTAAATAATTGCTACACGCATATGTTTCTGAATCTTTGAAAATGAAGCATGTAGTATCATCTGACTAGTAGGCCACACAACGGACAGTCCTCTCAGACAACTCTCAGATGTTTTTCCCTCACAATTACTCTTTATTAGCATGTAAACCGGCTCCTTTCTGTAGAAATGGGACAATGTTGCATTTCAAAATACATCGTCTGACAAGCCACAGCATGCTGCTTCAAACAAAGAACAGACTAAAGCAATTGAAAAAATAATATTCAAACAAATTATTTCAATGGCCAGACCGCCGTAGACATATTGGGTAGCCTAGACAAGTCGCCTTACCACCTGCTCACTGAGGACAACTAAGGCTTGTGATAGCGATACCTCTGTGAACAAATCCATATGCAACACTTGATGTCTGATATTTTGATTTTGATGTCAGGTTGCATTTCTCTTCTTCTTTTACACAGATGACAGTTTGGATTGGGTCAATACTAGAAAAAGCCTCTTTCTCTCCCTCCCGGACTCACTCACCCCCTCACGCACATACACACACAAAAAAAAGAGAAGAAAAAGAAAGAAGGAGGTGTTGGAAAGAAAATTGAAAGAAAGATTGAGTTATTTTTCACCACAGATTGATATTAAAGTAGCCGGTCTGAGCACATTCTGCCCCTCATGGCCTTATATATATGCAGCGCTTGTGTGTGTTTGTGTCCGTCATGGTGAGTTCTTATAGTCATTAATGCAACCTCTGTGATCCCTGACCAATGTGTTTACTGTCAGAGGAACTGGAAGGAAGACAATTCCTTCTTTAAGTATTCTAGATAAGTGAAACTTTGACATTGAAGCACTATTTTAAGTCTTAACTGTGTGTGTGTGTTTGTGCGTGTCAATCTTATACCGCCTGATTTGCATCTGCATTAAGAAATTAACAATTAAACTAATGGAACGGCGAAGGAGTGGATGATGACCCGCGTTTCCACGGCACCGACCCTTTCTCTGTCGCTACGTTCATCCCAATTATTGTACCTAATTATCCCGCAGGAGAAGCCCTTGTTTGTTTTGACGAGCCGCTGTTTACCTTGTCGCTTTCAAAACTTTTCCTCTCATTCCTTCCTAATAGTCCCAGGTTTGGTCTTTCCTTCTTTCTCTCCCAGCTCATTAAACCCGAACAATTACATTCCTACAGAAAACCTCGCAGCACACAGCCTTTAATGAAAGCAGTCAGGAGAGAAGGGAGAAAAAAGAGATACGGCGAGAGAGAGAAGTGAGATGAAGCTGGAGTTAAAAGTTATTATCACATCTGCTGATTTCGCCAGTCTGCTTCATATAGTTCTTTGTCAGGAAGCTTCACGTCGTTGGTTGCTTGAGTGTGAGAACAAGTTTAGACGTGTATGTGAGGGGGTTTCTTCAATCGTCCTTAAATTAAACTGTCAGTTTCCTCAGCTAATAGTATGGTGTCAAATTTGCTCAAACACTCTGGTAACAACAACAGGCAGAAACAATTCCGCCAAATTGCACCAGGGTGCTTTTATTTTCATGGTTTACACTGAGCGATGAAATGCCGTTTTATGACGTCTAAGAGTTGCGGCTCTTTTTTAGTGTGTGGAAAAGCTTCATTCAATTCAAATCAAGCATTGGGTGCTACAAAAAGTGTAAAGCGAAAACGGAACGCATTGCTTTTGTCCCAAATTGCCTTATTGACAATTTGTGTAGTTGTTGTTTTTTTTCTCTTGTGCTGCTTGATGATGTCTATCAGGGGCACAAATAGATTGTGTTGCACATTAGAGCTCCTTTTTACCTGAAAGAACAGTCAGGTGGTTATTAATAAGATGAGTTGATTGCATTTCTGGAAACACACACACACACACACGTTGGGTTTCAATGTTTTATGGGGATGTTTCATAGACGTAATGGTTTTTATGCTGTACAAACTGTATTTTCTATCTCCTTAGCCGAATTCTACCCCTCACACAAAATTTTCAAATAAGATCACTTAGTATGATTTACAAGCTTGTTTCCTTGTGGGGACCCAAAAAATGTCAAAATTTACTGGTACTACTTTCCTTGTTGGGACATCTAAACTTGATTCTGCAACTGAAGACACCTCTTCCGCAAGAACTTAACCACTTCACTGTCCCTTATACACACACACACACACACACACACACACACACACACACACACACACACACACACACACACACACACACAACATTTCTTCTGTACATTCCAGATCTGCCCAAGCTCCTATAGTCTAGCGTTCTCATAAGCCTGGCATTATACACTGTGAATATTGTTTGGCTCTGTGATGAATTACCTATGTTCCTCGTACTGGCCATTTTTCATGTCTTATTTTCATTAACCATGTTTTTGTTCTGAAAAGGCGTATTTTATTGGCTAAACAACTGATACAAAATGGTAAGCAACACTGCAACCTGCTGAACACTGAACACTGGGCATGTCTGTCACTGACAACCTCACAATCTTTTCAGTCACATAGAGTTAAATATCCCATCTACTCTAAGATCTCAAGTTAGCTGCATTTGTCTGTTGTCCTATGTAACAGCGACATGACCAAATCAATTTCTGATGGAGAGGATGCATCAGGTCTAATCTCACCAAACCTATTTTTTCATCACAAAAACATGCTTGACAAAATTTGAAAATGAAATGGTGTGTCTCAGTGAACTCTGAACATAATGAGTCTGAATGTTTATTTTTCCCCAAGAGTAGGTTGGTCATTTTGTTTGTTAGAATTTTTAAAAAAAAAGTTTGCATACAGCCATCCAAACTTTTAGGGAAAATTTTAATAAAATACAGTATCAGGCAGATTGATCTGAATGGTTTATTTGTGGATTTTTTTTTTCATGATTATTTTAGATATCTATGTTGGTAAAGCTCATTTGAATAAATTTTCCAAAGATAAAATTTCTGTGTGGAGATCAGTAGCTCTGTTGGTCTAGTTTGGTTAGTTGTTATAGTAGTTTGTATTAGTCACTTTCCATGGAGATCATATTAATGCAAGGAGTAAATGATCCATTATTTGCAATGGACAGTCATCAGTGTTGTACTGTTTTGTAATGGAGTAGATTTGTACCCACATACAAAAACTCACAGAACTGCATGTATACTGCTTGTCTAAGAGTGTGCTTGGCATGCAAATGATCACCTTTGTACATTCTGACTGACAAGACATGTTTTATTCACGTTTAGAATCCACTATAACAGCCCATGCTATGTATTTATGTATACATTATACTTTTGGTGTGCACAGTACTTTTCTCGGTGTGCTCCTGTCTCCTGTAAGTGTGCTATTGCTGTCTTTGACTGAGACAAGGTGACAAATCACAGTCGAGCCTGAGATCTCTGTGAAAGCTCAGCCAGTAAAAGAGCCATAAACGAGCACTGTCCATAATACTCCAACACTTAATGCTTTATGTCCACTTGTACACTTTTATTATCACCTCTGTTCATCATTCTTAATGTCTCGTGTCCTTTCTTTCTCTTTCCTTCTTTCTTTCCTGTTTCTCGCTGTCCTGGTCGAGAGATTCTGCAGTAAAGATTGGGGATGTTGTGGTGGGAGCTACATAGTCAATTGCAGGTTGAATGGGAGTGGAAGTGCAGTATAGTGCAGGACTGTCAGTAATTAGCTTCATAATCACCCGGGTCATTTAAGAGCTGCGGACGGTTATGCATGAATCTGCCTCTGCAAGGACACACACAGACACACGCACTGCAATGCCATTAACACTTCTCCTCTCCTTTCTTTGTAACCTTGCTCTCTAAACCCCCTGTGACTGAGGGGATTCCTCTTGTTAGTTACAGTGCCTGGTTAAAGGGGCTCTATCTTACGAAGCAAATGAGCTGTTTAAGGATTTATGCATATCACCACTAGACTTATGCAAAATGAAGCAGTAGGACGGATAATCATGCAAGCCAATAATCATAAAGTCAATGACCCTTTCTTTAGAGTGCGGTGATGGGACTGACCAGGAAAGATAATATCACGTGTTTGTGCTGTCCTGTTTTTTTTTTGTTTGTTTTTTACATATTTGTCACACTTGAATGGTTCAGATCATCAAACAAATTTTAATATTACACAAAGATAACCCGAGTAAATACAAAATGCAGTTTTTAAATAATGATTTCATTTATTAAGAGAAAAAAGCTGTCCAAACCTGCCTAGCCCTATGTGGAAAAATAATTGCCCCCTAAATCTAATAACTGGTTGGTCCACCCTTTACAGCAACAACTGCAATCAAGCGTTTGCGATAACTGGCAATGAGTCTTTCTTTTGCATCTCTGTGGAGGAATTTTGGCCCACTCTTCTTTGCAGAATTGTTTTAATTCAGCCACATTGGAGGGTTTTCAAGCATGAAAGGACTTTTTAAGGTCATGCCACAGCATCTCAATCGGATTTAAGTCCAGACTTTGACTTGGCCACTCCAAAACCTTAATTTTGTTTTTCTTGAGCCATTCAG
>JAFVLL020008546.1:0-24118 GCA_021397915.2 Tor tambroides
TTATATATATATATATATATATATATATATATATATATATTAGAATTAAAGTTAGTATAAAAAATGCGAAAATGTCTTCCAAATACACACTCATTGATAACACTGTATGTTATCTATCTATCTATCTATCTATCTATCTATCTATATTATTATTATTATTATTATAATTATAATTAGGCTATTATATATTTTTAAAGCTAAGCAAAATTAAATATTCAGGATTCCACTCACTTATTTTTTAGCACTTGCACATGCATTTATACTGCACTTACAATTTGCATAATTAACGTTTTAAATATAAAAATCAGAACCAGAAAGAGCTTTATTACCAAGTATGCTTACACACACAAGGAATTTGACTTGACTTGATTTGAAAGTACAGACTTAGTGCAAACATACATTAAATGATAGAGAAAAATAGAATGATACTTTTAAATATGACGCTACAATTGCCAGTAGGTGGCGGCAAGCCACCGTCTTAAGTGAGTGGCTGAGTCATTTATTCAATCGATTCTTTCAAAACGACTTAGTTCAGGAAGGAGGTAACAAACTATTTTTATGAATGGATCAGTTCAAAACCCAAACTGATTCAGTAAGGAAACACCGCTGTGTATTGCCACTGAGACACACAACATGGCTTTTTTCTTTAGCAAAAAAATGGTCTTTACAATTTAAGCCACTTATTATTAACTTAATATTAACCAACCCTTGCGTCGGCCCTTCATATATTCATCTGACATTTACATTTGTCTAGTGTTGTTCTTACTGCTTCAGAACAGCAGCAGCAATCGATGAACTCTGACACTCATTAAATGCAAAACATCAGCTGCAAATCATGAAGATACACTTGGCTGAGGGCTGTTGCACTGTAAAATGTTATGTAATAAATCATTCTGTAACTGAACATTTCAGTGAGAGACTGAGTAGATAAGTTACATAATAAATTACATCATGTAGCTGTATTTATTAGTGATGATGGGAAGATCATATTTATTGTTTTATGATGACGAATTAAAAAATGATAGAATTGTAGTCAAAAAATATATATAATAGCATCAACCCAAGAGAAGAGAGTGAGAGCCTGAACCAATGGCCTGATGAAAGTGAGTTTGATCTCGTTTGATAATTATTAACGGTGCTGGCATTAATGATTATAAAACAAGAACAAACTCTCTTTCAGTGCGGCTCTCTCATTTGTATATGAAATAAACATGTTTATAATCTGCAGTATTTATAGTCCCTCCTTTAATCTGGATGTTCATCACATTTTACAATAAACAAATGTTTTTTTTAACTACAAATATTAATATTTCAATAAAAATGATCATTTGGTATTTATGTACAATTAAAATAGGTATATACAATATAATATAAAATGTGAATTCCTTCATAATTATAATACAAATTCCAATACAATACAAATTGATAAGTACACACACACAGACAGACAATATGTCATACTGTCTTATGTTTCTAATGTTCACAAAGCATGGTTTATTTGTCCACTTCTTTATATATTTGCAATGTTTGATCAGAAAATCACTGACAAACACAACAGTACAGCCTTATTTTCATTCCCTTCAAACGAAGTCTGGCTTCTGGCTTTTTTTTATAGCTGAATAATGGATGTTGCAGAGTTTTCTGACACGTGGCATTTACAGCTCAAACGTCGTTTCCAGAACAGAGTTTATTTCCCTTGAGCAGCTTCCAGGTTGTGTACGTCTGGGGCTTTTGGGGCAAAGTGTTAGCCACAATTAAATGTAATTTAATGCAGAAGCTAGAGAACTGAGCTTTGTTCATGAGTTCTCATGTTCACAGTGAATGAGGAAACAAAGACTACTGAAAATCCTTCATTATATGTGACCTGGACCACAAAACCAGTCATAAGTGTCAATTTTTCAAAATTGAGATTTATACATCATCTGAAACCTAAATAAATAAGATTTCCATTGATGTATGGTTTGTTAGGATAGGACAATATTTGAAAATCTGGAATCTGAGGGTGCAAAAAAATCCAAATATTGAGAAAATCTCCTTTAAAGTTGTTCAAATGAAGTCCTTAGCAATGCATATTACTAATCAAAAATTAAGTTTTGATATATTTACGGTAGGATATTTACAAAATATCTTCATGGAACATGATCTTAATATCCTAATGATTTTTGGCATAAAAGAAAAATGGATAATTTTGACCCATACAATGTATTTTTGGCTATTGCTACAAATATACCCCAGCGACTTAAGACTGCTTTTGTGCTCCAGGGCCACAAATTGTGTAAACCTTAAAACTGAACACCATAAATAAGATAAATAGCAAGTGTATGATCTTCATATTCTCTCAGGAGTCTGAAGCAGCAGCATTGTTCCTCTGTTACTCTGGGCCGGAGTGGATGATGAGGCCCCAGTCTCTCTCCATCTTGATGAAGTCGTCCTCTGGATCGCCATTCTCCTCTGAGCTCTGTCTCAGGATGACGTTAGGCAGCAGAGTGACTGCTTCAGTCTGGATCTGAGCTTCGTCCTCCAGACCTAACAGGCCCATCAGAGGGATTTTCAGCTCTCGAGTCTCTGGGCTCCAGTCCAGAAATATCTGTGCTTGGTCTTCATGGTCCGGCTGGTCCTCGCAGGCGTCCACAGGACTGTATGCGGTGTGCTCTTGTGTCTTGTATGGGCTGACCTCAGCCTCTGGAGCTTTAAATGCAGCTGGCAGCACGATGCCATAATCTCCAGCCTCGCTGTGCTGCGGCTCCTGCGGATCAGAGTCCATGCTCACAGAGTCCTCCTCCTCCGGCGGCTCAGCTAACGGAGCGGCAGAGGCGTGCTGCTGAGCGTAACACAGCAGCGGCTGCGGATCAGCATTCAGAGCCTGAGCCTGAGCGTCCTCCGCTGAAGAGTCCTCAACACACAGCAGCTGAGGCCGAGCAGGACTGAGCAGAGCGGATTCTTCTCCAAACAAACCCATTTTGATGTTGAAGATGATTGGAGGCACTTCAGGCTGGAAAGTGTGAAGCTTTTCACTCATACCAACCACATTCTGAAACGACAAGAGTACTGTGTTACTTCAGCACTGTTATAATGTGATTGAAACTATGATGACAAGATGACGTGATATGATCTATTCTGAAACCATTCTGTGATAGCACTGTATTGATATGCATCTTTTATTTACATAAACCACTATCATTCAGAAGTTTGGGGTTAGTAACATCGTTTTTGAAAAAAAGCTGCATTTATTCAATTAAAAATCCAGTAAAATCAGCAATATTGTGAAATCTTATTGCAGTTTTTAAAACAGCTGTTTTCTATGTGAGTATCTGTTTAAATGTAATTGATTTCTGTGATCTGCAGCTGTATTTTCAGCATCATTACTCCAGTCTTCAGTGTCACATGATCTTCAGAAATCATTCTAATATGCTGATTTGCTGCTCAACAAACATTTCTGATTATTATCAATGTTGAAAACAGCTGAGCAGATTTTTTTCAGGTTTCTTTAATGAATAGAAAGTTCAGAAGAGCAGCATTTATCAGAAATAGAAATCTTTTGTAACATTATAAATGTCTTTATCATCACTTTTGATCAATTTAAAGCATCCTTGATGAATAAAAGTATTAATTTCTATAACAAAAATTTACTCAACTGTTTTAAATATTTATAATAATAATCAGAAATGTTTCTTGAGCAGCAAATCAGCATATTAGAATGATTTCTGAAGATCATGTGACACTGAAGCCTGGAGTAATGATGCTGAAAATACAGCTGCAGATCACAAGAATTAATTACATCTTAAAATATATTCAAATAGAAAGCAGTTATTTTAAATAGTAAAAATATTTCTAGATTTTACTGTTTTTGCTGTATTTTGGATCAAATAAATGCAGGCTTGGTGAGCAGAAGAGACTTCTTTAAAAAACAAACATCTTACTGTTCAAAAACTTTTGACTGGTAGTGTAAATGTATTTTCTGTCACTTTCAATTTAATGCAACCTTGATGAATAAAAGTATTAATTTCTGTCAGAAAAAAATTATACTGACCCCGAACTTTTGAATAGTAGTGTCTACCAGACATTAGATGCATATTATTATTATTTATTTATTTTTTTTAAAGAAATTAATACTTTTATTCAGCAAGTATGCATTAAATTGTTCAGAAGTGACAGTAAAGACATTGATAACACATCTGTGACCCTGGAGCACAAAAGCAGTCTTAAGTCGCTGGGGTATATTTGTAGCAATAGCCAAAAATACATTGTCTGGGTCAAAATTATTGATTTCTCTTTTATGCCAAAAATCATTAGGATATTAAGTAAAGATCATGTTCCATGAAGATATTTTGTACATTTCCTACTGTAAATATATCAAAACTTCATTTTTGATTAGTAATATGCATTGCTAAGAACTTCATTTGGACAACTTTAAAGGAGATTTTCTCAATATTTAGATTTTTTTGCACCCTCAGATTCCAGATTTTCAAATAGTTGTATCTCAGCCAAATATTGTCCTATCCTAACAAACCATACAACAATGGAAAGATGATTTATTCAGCTTTCAGGTGATGTATAAATCTCAGTTTTGAAAAATTGACCCTTTATGACTGGTTTTGTTGGCCTAGGGTCACTTACTATTTTTATATATCTATTTAAAAGCTGCCAGTGTGACTGAATTTCTGGTAATTGGAGTTGCTCTAACCGGATGCTGACTAGTCAAATAAGCCCATCCTCAGTTCTCAGTGAATATTTGTGTTTGTGATTTAGGTTTGAGTTTCAGCAGTGTGTGTTTGCTTTAATGCAGTGTGTGTGAGTCGTACCGTGCTCTTGGGCAGTTTCTGTCTGTGGTCAGTGATGTAGCAGTGGATGAGCCCCCCGAGCACAGCGAGCACACACAGACAGAGCGCAGACGGCAGCACGCCGCCCAGCATCGCGGCCAGCAGCTGATCTCTGAACGGGTCTGCAGCGGGAGACAAGCACCGGCGGGTTACACATTAACACACAGCGTCTGGAGACTCGTGCATGAGGAAGTCCAGCTCAGAGCACGCTGGGAAAACACCTCAGTTACAGTCAAGCTGATAAAATGATAGGTTTCCTCAACTCGTCCTGCCAGTTCTGCCAATCAAATACTGCTCAAACCTGTTTGCCTGACAATCTGAAAGTGAAAAGACAAGAATCTGTCGTGGGCTGATGGAGCTGGGTTACCTTTGGGCGTCTCGACACACCGCCGTTCGCTGGGTTTGTAGGCCAGAGGACGAGACTCCGACAGGGCCTGAACCCTCACACAGATCTGGGTGGAAAAGTCAAAAGGCCCCAGCATCAGGTTCCCATTTTTAATACGCATGTAGATCTGGAAAAATCACAAAATGCATAAGAAACGACTCTCCTGTTTGAATCTGGCTGAGCGAGCGAGTGTTCTTCTGCACTCACTGTGTGATTGCTCCTGCTGTTGAACGCAGAGACATCATAGACCATGTGGGGGAAGATCTTCCAGAGTGACTTGTCTTTCTTCATCCTCTTCGTTCTCCATCTGAAGGGCCCCTTTATCGTGACGTTGATGTAGTTTTGCAGCACAGTCAGCTCCACCAGCGGCGCGCCGAGGATCGCTGCATGACAGAGATTGATTAGAGCTAATGATTTGCTTTTATGAGGGTCAGAGTTCAGCGATGCTGCTCTCCTGCAATTACTGTAATCGCACATCGAGAGACGCAATATACACGTTTGTAAATGGCAAGTCCGTGTGAATCAGCACGATATAAACATCTGACACTATGAGTTCATAAATACGCTTATGCTCCACCCCGCTGTGAATGACAGTCCTGAACAGCTGAAATATCTGCGGTAGTTTCGTGATAAATCATGAGTCACAGCATTTCTGAAAAACTATGCTGACAGGTTAAAGGGTGTTGCAGGGTTGGGCAGTGTTGCTGAATCAAGAAATATATCTATAGCTTCCACGAAATTAATCGAGGAACACTTCATTTATGTGGTTTTAAGCGTTTGTGGTTTTATTTCCTATTAATGAACGGCCTAATGCTGAGTTTAAGGCTTGTAAAAAAGCTCAAGTGTTTGTTGAACACATCTTTGATGGAAGATCTGCTGGGAGCTCAGATTTCTCTCTGTTGTAAAAATTGAAACGACTTATTCCACATATTTCACATACGCCATAATGTGCAGTCAGCTGGTCATAATCACACAATAAACTGATCCAAACTCAAGGTTAACTCTGAGATAATAACCTGCCGGTTGTCCGTTATCTCACTTATTACATGGAAAGATTGATCCGAGTTCAAATTCTATTATGCTTTTATGACACAAGAAGAAAGGCGATGTGGAGGTCACAGGAAAGCTGAATCGATCTACCGGATCAAGCTGTGTTTATTTTGCAGTAACTGACTGTACGTTATCCTGCTAATTACACTGCTACTTGGCAAATAAATAAAGATGTGGACGTGAATTCTTGGTGAAATGGAAGCAGCAACAGATCTTTTCTTCCGCATTGCGGCGATTTTCAAAAAAGGCGGGGACTTTTGTTCTGTGCATCGGCTGCTGATTGGATGCTGAGATGTGGGCGTGGCACTCAGGGGCGGAGTTTAATCATTTGCCAATCAATTGTCAGAAATATCTGAATACAGTTGAATACCTGTTTGTTGTGTCACGTGCCATTTTATTGTGTTATTACTGGCATCAACAACAGTGGATTTTAGGCATAAAAATGTGTCATTTCTAAATCTGAGGAAGTCAACAGCTCACAGTAGAATCTGTATGTAAAGTAATTCTATACACCATAGTCACTACAGTTCTTTTCAGTAACTTGAGGCAGAAAGATTGTGAAAGATTGTGAATGTGATGTTTGTATAGTAGGTTTACTAACAATGACTGCATTAGTTATGGTATTTTGGCAGAAACTATGCTTACTGTGGTAAATAAGGGAAGGACTGAAATTGTCTAAGCATTCACATACAGTAAATCAGTGTCAAGCTGATCATCACTCATCGTCATACTGCTATTCTCTGTTTATCTAGGCTTAAATAAACAATGACGAACAAACTACCAAAACATCCATCCATCCACAATCTCAGAAAAAAACACACGAAAATTGTACCTTTAGCTTGTAACGGGCAGAGCCCTCAAAGAGACACCTTTACCTTCTTTACCTCTAAAGGCTGCATCATATACCTAGGGTTGTGTTTGAACGAGTCGTTTTAGAGGGGCATGGCAGAGTCTTAACTTTGATAAAGAATATCTCTTTGGTTTTGAGACTTTAGTCTTTGCAACTTCAGCGATCTTATCTATGCACAATCAGCTTGTAACACTCCAAAGAGAAAGGAAAACTTGAAATCGCATCATATGACCCCTTTAAGTTCAATGACATAAGAAGTAATTGTAATTAAATTACAGAAAAAATAAGAGTTATCCCTTACTTTACTTTTTCAAGGGAAAAGTAATTAAATTACAGTAACTAATGACTTTGTAACTAGTTACACCCAACATTTGAGAACATTTTACTACCGTAAGGTACTAATATGCACCCTTCAGGCGTAAAGAAAGTACAAAGGTGCCTCTTTGAGGGCTCTGGCCCAGTGACAAGCTGTCGAACCCCTAAAGGTACAATTTCTGCACTTTGATTTTTCTGGCAGTGCATCATGATTTGACTCACTGTCGAGCTCAGGGCTGAAGCGGCTCGTGCTCTCGCTCCAGACGGACTGTGAGTTTGCGCTGGCGGCCCTGACTCTGGCGTAGTAGTCCTCCTCCAGGTTAAAGGTCTCCTGAGACACGTCACATTCGTTCTGAGTGACGGAGGTGCAGTGCTCCACACGCCTCCACCTCACCCGCTCAGAGCCGCTCTCCTCCTCATCGCCGTAACTGCAGGAACACTTCAGAAGATCAGCATGCTGGTTTGTGGGTTCAAGAAGTATTTGGACAAAAAAGCAAGCGTGCTACAAAAACACTGCGAGATATTTTCTTTCTTCACTAACGTCTCTGATCTTCATCATGTTTTAAGTCTAAATGTCTTTGAATCAGACGGTGACAATGACAGCGACCTGTCTGGAATATACCTGATGCGTCTCATTTTGAAAGCTGCGTCCTGAGGAGGAAAAGTAACCTTTATAAAACTGACTCTTGAGCTGTAAATCACTGTCATTTCTTTCTTAGGCTCTTTGGAATGTAATGGTTACTTTTCTGAAATGAAATAGCTTCATGTATGCAGCCAAAAAATGCCATCTACGGAGGACGCAGCTTTCCAAATGAAACTAACGCAGATATTTAAACAGGGTTATCATAGTTAATTAATACTAAAACCATAAAAATGACATCTTTGTTACATGAAATAAATGTTAGCTGAAAGCAAATAAAATATAAAAATGTTGACCTTATTTTATTTCAGTGGCTAAGGCAACAATTTAACTTTTACTAACTAATTTAACTTGATGTACTAAAATAACTAAAACATAAAAATGAATACAAAATATGGTAACACTTTATTTTACGGTTACATCTATTAGTTGCTTATTAGCATGCATATTACTAGAATATTAGCCATGTATTAGTGCTAATTAAGCATATATTAATGCCTTATTCTACATGACCTTATTCTACATCCCTAATCCTACCCAACACCTAAATTTAACAACTACTTCACTAACTATTAATAAGCAGCAAATTA
Organism: Tor tambroides; assembly: GCA_021397915.2. Taxonomy (NCBI): domain Eukaryota; kingdom Metazoa; phylum Chordata; class Actinopteri; order Cypriniformes; family Cyprinidae; genus Tor; species Tor tambroides. The sequence goes on from JAFVLL020008546.1 coordinate 8,651, forward strand.
AGAATTTATTGAGGGAAAAGTCGTAGTTAATAGTTAACAAGTGTTACCAATTCTAAAGTGTGACCCAAAATATATACATGGGTATATATAATGATAAAACACACAACAAAATTTAAACTAATTAAATTTTAACTAAAAATTTTACTAAAACTTGAACTAAAATTTTTAATAAAAATGCAAAATATAAAAATAAAAACTCAACTTCAAAACACTAATAAAAACTATAGTGGTATCTCACTGATACTAAATTAACGCTGGTTTGAAGTTTGCACAAGTTGACATGTTGAGGTAATTTGCTTGAATCAAGAGATTTAAAGTTCTGAGTCAGTAAAATGATTCAGTTTTCCCATGAATACCATGCTCTCAAAAAAGAAAAAAAAGTACAAAAGCTGTCACTGGGGTGGTACCCTTTCAAAAGTGACACCTCTGTACCTTATTTAGCCCTAAACGATGGATATTAGCACCTTAAAGTTCCATATTAGTTCTGTATTAGTACTTTTTGCATCAGTGACAGCTTAATGCATTAATGCTTCACAAATCACACAGTACTGACTGCTTTCATCTTCAAATCTACATCGATTGTTTCAGTATTTAAAACTTTTCTTTTCGTTAAACGGTTCAATAGTAAAACAATGTTGCGCTTCTTGAAGAAATGACAGTTGCTTTGATGATTTGTATCTAATGCGATGACACTGAGACAGTTTGAAGAGTGACTTGTGAGTCTAATTGTGTTTCAGGCTGACTGTGGATGGTTGCTGAGTCTGTGAGCGTGTTTTATTCCCAGAGATCACTCACATGGCGTACTCCACAGTGTAGACGGTGTCATTGGGAGATCCTTCTCCTGGTGTCCATCTCACGACGTTCCTCAGGTTCTCGGAGTAGAAGTGGACATTACGAGGCTCAGGCGGTCGCTCAACGGATGACACTACAATAAAACAGATCAACGAGTCATTTTCTACGATTTTTACACTACCAGTCAAAAGTTTTTGAACAGTGAGATCTTGTGCTTTTTAAGTCTCCTCTGCTCACCAAGCATGCATTTATTTGATCCAAAGAAATTACAGAAATTAATACTTTTATTTAGCAAGGATGCTTTAAATTGATCAAAAGTATTGATAAAGACTTGATAAAGTATGTTACAAAAGATTTCCATTTCAGACAAATGCTGTTCTTCTGAACTTTCTATTCATCAGAGAAACCTGAAAAAATTCTACTCTGCTGTTTTCAACATCATAATAATAATAATAAATGTTTTTGAGCAGCAAATCAGAATATTAGAATGATTTCTGAAGGATGCTAAAAATTCAGCTTTGAAATCACGGGAATAAATGACATTTTAAAATATATTCAAATAGAAAACAGTTATTTTGAATAGTAAAAATATTTCAATGTTTTGCTGTACTTTGGATCAAATAAATGCAGACTTGGTGAGCAGAAGAGACTTCTTTAAAAAACATTTAAAAATTTTAAAACATTAAAAAAAAGCTTTTGACTGGTAGTGTATGCACACAGACCATGTTCAACATTTTGAAGTTAATCTCATCTTATTGAATTGTATCTGATTTTCAGAGCTCCACGGTGACAGCCGGAAATGCAGCGAAGTTCAGGCATTGTTAAAATAAATCAGATTTCATAAAACCACAGGAAGAGGCACAAAAGAGAATCTGCTTCCTGTTGTTTCTGAAGCTGATGCAAAAAAAAAAAGCAAAGCATGAACCTGTTTATAACATAAACAACAGCAGCAATAATAATAATAATAGTAAATAGAATTAAATCAGACAGGAAGTACCCCTGTCATTACATGAACACATGCTTTATTGTGAAAACACATGTTTGTGATGCTGTTTTATTATGTACTGTAATACATCCATAAAAGACGCTTTGTGGGAAAGATAACATTTGGCTGTCATGAAACAGAAAATTAACAGCTTGGGTTGGGTTGAAACACCTTTCTTGAAATAGCTCCAGATAAACTTGAAATGACAGATATATATATATAAGCTTCATTACTTACAGTGATTTATATGGTTCTACTGTATATCGTTATTATTCAGTAATCATCTCATGACATTATAATTAATAGGCTATAAGAAATATTATGGCAGTAATAATGTCATAAATATCATGGCTGTGAAAGATTTAGGTTAGAACCTTAATCCCATAAGGAACAGGAGACATCAATTATTTAAAAATAAAACAATCACAGACTGATGAGAGAATGAGCTGAGAGTGAAAAGAAAGATTTTTATATTTACCCGATGTTCTTGTCCAGAGCAAACACAGTGCGATCACTAGAACTCTGTCCATAGCTGCAAACTCTTCTTCGTTAACATGCTGTCGTGTTTCAGGCTGTTTGTTGACTTGGGTAAGTGAATGAGTCTCCGCTCCCGCTCTCAGGTAGAGAGTCTCTGATCTCAGGTGTTTATCAGACGCAATGCACTGTAGCGCTGGTGGGCGGAGCTTGAGCAGCCCCAGCCAATCGGTGAGGAGGATTGGAACGTTTCCAAGTAACGCCAACGCGACCTGATTAATAGTCATGAGCTACGTCTTCATACTGTTTGCTTCAAAACTGTAGTGTTTTAAAATTATTTTAAAATATTACGTGTGGAACACTTTACCTTCTAAATGACAGCGTTGTTCATCGCAGCGTTAGTCAATTGCTTTTCTCCTTGAGGAGAAAAAGGTTCAGTTCAGTAGGAGTGTGTGGTATGACAGCAGACTGGTTATACAGGTGTGTCTTCATTACCTGAATGACAGTCGCCGCGTTCCAGACGGGATCAAGCCGCCTACGAAGGGCACTTCGCAGTGAGAACAATCATGCTGCCATACTGAGGGGTCGTTCCAAACCTAAGAGCTCAAAACTGGCCTCTTCCTTCGCAATAAAGCATTTCACTGCGGATGGACACTTCACTCCCATGACTCTTTGCGCTGGTTTAATTATATGTAGATGACGCCTCCTTAATTGACTTGGCAAGCTAACACATACCCTGCGTCCCAATGTGCATACTATCCATCCTAAATTCTATGTTATATTAGTAATTTTCAATACTATTTAGGGCAGATAGGGTGGATAGTATGCACATTGGGACGCAGGCATAATGTATCTTAGAGAATAGCAGAGAAAAGCACAGTCACGTTTACATGATAAATCTTATTTTTTTACATGCAAAATTTCACATTCACAAATGTAAGTTCTCCTGCAAAAAAAAAAAAAAAAAAAAAAAAAAAAATCTTTTAGGAAGGAAATGGAGCATTATATTGATACTTTACGATTTTCTATGAAACAAAAGGCAATTAAAACAGTGAAAGTTTGTAAACGCTTTAATATTTTTGTATAAATTTGTATTAGTATACAGCCCCTCTTGTTTATAGTTTGTCATATAGGCTACATGTAACTTATTCTTGTTAATAAAAAAAAAAAGATGACTAGCATAAATTTGGCACAGAAGTGCTTCTGAAGCTGCATTTAGGTGTCTTTACACTGACTGTTTAAAGCTGCTCAGAGGTGGCATGAATGCATTTACACTGCAATGATAGCCAAATGCTTTAATACTGAGGTGGGTCAGAGCTGGCCACGTTTAGTCAGGCTTTCATGCAGCATTATATCTTTACACAGGATTTTGCACAGGCACAGAGCAGCCTTAACTATGTGAAGATGCCCTTTGACTGAAACTGTGCTGGCAGATGTGCTCATGACAGTCTGTTTCTGCTCATGTAACTGTGTGGTTTGGGTTATTACAGGATTTTCTTCTCAGTTCTCATCATTGTATTCAGTCAAGATAACAGAACGTTTAGTTCCTCTGCCTGGGATCTGAAAGTGAAAACATATCGAAGTACAAAAGATCTGTTCTCTCTCTCTTTTTACACACAGAAAAATGGGAAACAACAATGGCATTTACATTACATATGAGTAGCTATAATAAAGCAATTATAAAGTGATTATATTATAAAGCGAGTTCTTGTAGTCCTGCAGGCAAGTCGTCACAAGGTCAATAGCTACCATCATATTTGCTATTTATTTATAGAACAAATAAGTATTACAACATGTTACTATAGACATACAGGGAGGTATTACATTAAAAGAGATATAAATACACCAGGTAGCATAAAGAAGAAAATAAGCAAAAAAGAAAAGAAGAGCAAAATAAAGTGTTAACGAATAAATCTGTACAGAGACAAGAATACAAGGAGTGTCATACTTTTTGTGACACAAATGACTTAATAAGCGTTTATAAATGATTTTTCGATTTCTTTGCTCTATTTTTTTGGATCCGGAACCATCGCTGTGTGGCTGTGTGTTCATACCGGATGTTTTTAGTGGCGCACGCGCTGCCGGCGTTAGTTTTCTGTTGTGTTCGTGAGGGCGTCTGCACAACGTTAATCCAACAAAACACACACTTACTTCCAGCATGGACATATACGTTTCTGAAGTAGCAGCTACTCTCGTGTGACTAGCTGCTCGCATCACGGCGGTCCCGATGGAGAGTCAGCTGCGGAGTATTTTTGAGGATGTAGTGGTGAGTGATGGTCACAGCATGATCATTTCATTCATTAAAACAAATATAATATCTCATGACCAGAAAATTCTCTTTTATTGAACGAACATATCACAGAATATACCTTTAAACTTTCAAATGTGTGTTTGTTTACATCAGAAAACCGAGGTGATTGAGGAGGCGTTTGCTGGGTGAGTAAACAATACAGACTGAATATAACGTTACACCTGATAACCTGTAGACTATTACTTTGTGAGGACCAAAAGACCGCACAAAGATAGTAAAACAAGGAAAGTTTGACTTTGTGGGCTCTTTAAATCGGACCCTAACAAAGACATGATCTTTTATGTATAAAGAAAGCTAAAATTAAGTTAGGTTTCTGTGACTGGTAGGTCTAGGATTGGTGTAGGTTACGTCCATACTATAGTGAGTTTTAACATTCTTTATTATCCTTTTTAAGAAGTAGTATATTTGTATTTTTACTGTCTTTGTGGGGACATTAAGGACCCCACAAAGTATTATAAACAAGGATGTGTGTGTGTGTGTACCTACTTAATCATATTTTGGGGACAAATTTGTGCCCAAAAGTGAGCTAAACCTGATAAAATCTCCAAAAACCTCCCTTTGGGGATGTCCTCATTTGTAAAAAATAAAGTAAACAATGTTTTCTTAAAATTGTAAAAATGCATAAAGTTTTTTGTAGGGGGTAGTGTTAGGGTGTGGGTTAGGATTAGTTTATTAAATCTATGACTATCTGTATATAAAAAAAACAATAGTAGTCTGTGGAATGTCCCCATTCAGATAGCTAAGTAAACGTGTCTGTGTCTCTGTCTCTGTGTGTCTGTGTCTGTGTGTGTGTGTGTGTGTGTGTGTGTGTCTGTCTGTCTGTGTGGTCCGCAGCATGTTTATGGACAGTCCGGAGGATGAGAGGACCAAACTGATGAGCTGTTTAGGAGCGTTCAGGCTAGGGCTGGGCGATATATCTCATATCTCATTCAATATAAGTAATGGTGACTTGACAGGTGTGTGCAGATGAAGATGAGCTGACCTGAGGCAGGGAGCTCCAGTACTGCCTGAACTAGGGCTGGGCGATATATCTCGTTCGCCATGCGCTTGCGTCAGCCAAAAGCGTTTGCCATTGCGCCAATGCCTCCTGCTGTTGCCAGTAGCGTTTTGCCTTTCAAAACCGTAAGCCTGACTAAAACTCGCAACTGCCGATCAATATGGCACGATTCATCTCGCGATAATAAGCGTGATATTGCGTAGCTTGTCAGTGAACTACGGCTCTGTGGATTAAGCGCCGCTCCATTAGCGCTAATCGCGGCACATAATGTCGCCCGGCTAATTCGAAACGGCCGGACTCCTAAATCTGCACACACACCTAGTCACATTGCATATTTAGTGTCGACCACGATATAAGATTTTTTAGAACCGATGCGATACCAATTATTTGCATGTTTATGTGCCCGATAATCGATATGCAGAACCGATATTTATTTACTGTTATAAAGTACTTCACTTTGGTTTTTCCTCTTTTCAGTCATCTTTTTTTTTTAAGTGTCAAAAATTTGCAGTCTTTCATGTTAAATTTAATCTTCATATTACAACAATAAACAAATACATTTTATTTGTAAAAAGCATCAGCAGCAATAACACTAATATTAACAATAAGCAAAATAAATGTAGAATGTCTAATGTTTTCAAATGGAGAAAATAAGTCAGGAGTCATATCAACTTAAACTACAGTTTTAGTAGGTTTATAAGTTGTTTAATGGAGTCAAGAATAATTCACTGGATAATGTTAATTCACTGAATAATATTCTCTGGAATATTAGAATATAAACTTTGACTAACTTTTTTTAAAATATATACAAAGTATTTTATTGCATTTCTTAACTGGAATGTTATATCAGAATTATTAATGTTTTTGTCCCTCTAGATTATGAAATGCCTGCTGACAGCGCAGTTTATCTATGCATTTACAAAGAACTCAAACTACGATCGCTGTGGAAGATAATAAATAATTCATTTCCATAAGTTGTATTTTTAGATGTTTATTAGCGAAATAATGGTTTTATAGTAAATGTTGCTACAATTTAAAGGTGTTTTAAACAAGTGAATCTTGTTAAAAGTTACATGGAGCCGTGCTAGACATTTCTGACATCAATCCGCTGAGTGAACAGCAATGTGAAGCGGCTCACGAGACTAATGATGAGCAAATATACAACAGAGAGAGAATTTAATTCAGCGCTTTTATTTCCAACATGTGCTCATTCATGGCTGCGTATTATTTAATTCAGGCAAAGTTACGTCTTTATTGGGACAGGACTTGATGGAGTATTTATATGACTCCGTGAGTTGCTCTCTATTTCTTAGAGCCAAGCTGCATAAACTACATAACAGGCATTTATGTAATGCATCTAATTTGTGCATTAATGGCTGTTATGTTAAATAAAGTTTACTAACTACAGCAAATCAAGTACTTGTGCATGCTGTTGTTATTGTCTCGTCTCCCCTCAGACGCGCTGCAATGGCGATCCTGCACGCAATTTTCATAACACCCACAAGATGGCGGCATTTATCGGTGAATCCGATATTACAAAACCGATATCCGATTATGGTAAAATGCCTAAATATCGGGAAAAATATCGGTAAATCGATATATCGGTCGATCTCTACTTATATTGCGCTTTTTACAATGCAGATTGTGTCAAAACAGCTTTACAGCGTTAAACGGGGAAATAGTGTGTCATTCTCCTCTGGCCAGATGAAACCAGCAGTTTAATTCTGGACTGCAACAACGTCAGATTGTGTAGAAGACCTAAAAAGTTGTATTTTGAAGGCCAGTTAGAACGGATGTGTTTTGAATGCTGTGTGTGATGTCACTGCAGGAGTCACATGATCAGTGCGTGCAGTGGATCGTCCGCTTCATCCATAGTCAGCACAGCCCCAAACGCATCGCCTTCCTCTATGACTGTCTGGCCATGGCGGTGGAGACCAGCCTGCTGCCTCCCAGGTAAACACACTTTGAGGTTTGGACGTTACGCTGAAGCCCAATCCCACTCCTAAATGAGCGGTGCTGTCAGATTTTAGTGCACTTTGTTGCATGGATGACAAGCTGTGTGTGTGCAATAACGTGACTTGTTTAGAGTTGACACAAAGTATGTGTAGCAGTGCTTTCTCTTTACAGTACTAGTTCCAAACCTGAAGTCACACTTGATCTGAGTGAGCTCAACTGCTTACTGATCATGTGGTTCATGTCTCTGACTGTGTTTTTGCAGAATGGTGTGTCAGGCTCTGATCAGCTCTGACAGTCTGGAGTGGGAGAGGACTCAGCTTTGGGCTTTGACCTTCAAACTCATCCGCAAAATCATTGGAGGAGTCGACTACAAGGTGAAAAATAAACTGAAGGCATGAGTTATAATCTGCTGACAACTGCAAACCAATAATAATCTGCATTGCATTGCATATAATATAGTTTAAAATTTGGGATGATATAAGCAATAAATAGCTGAGATTTGCTATATAGTATGTCACGTTTATGTGAGTGTACTGTATGTATGTGGATAAAGCAGGATATATTCATAATAGTTGAAAGTTAAAGGTATTAATTCGTTATGCGGTGACATTTTGGTCATATAGCCAACCTGTAAGCAGTTAAAGAGCTGAAGAGTTGTTATTATAGCTGTATCATTCATTTCCAGTTAGTTGCAGATTTTCTTTCATTTTTCTTTTAAGAAAAAAAAAACAGTTTTGCACAGGTAATGTTTAAACCTTTAAGCAACTCTATCAAATATAGATAATATATAAATGTAGTAAAGTTGTGTGACTTGTAGAAAGCACTTCATTGCTTAATGAAACTGCATCTAAGGTGAAAGTAGAAGAAATGTCATTTGTGGGAGTTGTTTTCTTTAGTGAGCTGATGTGATGTTTGATGTGGATCACTCACATTATTGAGGATCAGACCATTTAAGCGCAGTAGTATTTACTCAACAAAGCAATTTTTACTCTGAATGTATATTATCTCTTACATGATCCAGCTCTAAAGTCCCCTGACACTCAGTAAAGCGTCTCTGTGTCTCTTTACGCTCTGTTCTCTGTCTGCGTTTGGCTCTTCAGGGCGTGAGGGATCTGCTGAAGGCTGTGTTGGACAAGATTCAGACCGTGCCAAACTTCGTGAGCTCAGCTGTGGTTCAGCAGCTACTAGCAGCATGAGAGAAGTGTGTTTTCATTCACAGCGTGACAGACAGATGATGGCGCCTCTAGTGTTTCCTGGTTGTGATTCATTTTCCTGTGTGAAGGTGGTGGAGTACATACTGGACCGCAACGCCTGTCTGCTGCCTGCGTACTTCGCTGTGACTGAGATCAGGAAGCTGTATCCCGAGGGCGCGCTCTCACACTGGGTAACATACTCCTGATAGCTGTAATGCAGGTGTGGATTTGTTATCAGTTAGTGAACCCAAAATGCATGCTTCTTTTCAGCTGTTGGGCAGCCTTATATCTGACTTTGTTGATAGTTTCAGACCGACCGCTCGTATTAACTCCATCTGCGGTAAGACGCTTTCACACATCCTCATCTCACAGTGTTGTGGAATAATATCCCATGAGCCCCTGTGGCAGCGTGTCACGTGTGCCACATATGTTTCAGGTCGCTGCAGTCTTCTGCCAGTGGTTAATAACTCTGGGGCCATTTGTAACTCATGGAAACTGGACCCAACCACTCTGCGTTTCCCCCTGAGGGGAATGCTGCCCTATGATAAGGTACAGAATAACACACGACTCAGTGGGCGGCACCTCCGTTTGTAGATGACAGACTGATGCATTGTCTTAAAGAATCTCACATAAGGTCATGGAAAGATTGCTTTATTTATAAAGGTTCTTCATGGAAGCATCGGTGCCAGTAAACAGCCTTTATTTTTAGGAGTGTAGGGCTGCAGGGTTTTGGAAAAACTGACATTGCAGTATTTAGTTTTTCTAAAATATATTGCAATATTTAAAAAAATACAAAAACTGCATGAACCATATTTTTGGAAAAAAGTGGGTGTATTCATTACATGAACCAACTCATTCTCTTTCAGTAACCATGAAGTGAAAAAAGTCTCTTTCCACTTGAGTTTTCATTGACCACATTCCCACTGTTTTTGTCCCGTTCAATATGACTATCAAATAATATGATTTTTTTTTGTGATTACTATTAAATGAAACCATTAAACAAAATAAAGTGCAATAATACTATTATAATAAAATGAAAACAATTGTTTAATAAAAAATGCAAATAATTATATTATAATAAAACGGTAAAATGACAGTACTAATACTTACATCTTAATTTTCAGAAGTAAAACCTTCAAGATTTTATTTTGGATGCTTGTCTGCAAATAAATACATGCACAGCTGCTCTCTGAGTCGTATTGTGTTCAACATTTACACGTAAGAGCAGCTCAATGCACAGTAAATAAACTGTACTTTACTTTGAAATCTGCAATATGTTATTTAATTAAATGAAAGCATTTGTGATTTCACTATACATTTAGCCATATTGCAATATCACTTCTTTTTTTTTTTTTAGATATATGCAGTGCAGCTGTAGTTTCCATGTATCTTCATCTGAATGTAATGAGTTGCTCTTCCTGTAACGCGACTGCTGCTGGTGGTTATGAACAGTAATATCTCTGTGAATGTCCTGCTTCATGCAGAAACATGCCTATGTTTCTCCTTACATTCCATCTCGATCACTTCCATCTTCTGAGTGTACCTAGATTTTGTCTGTCTTCAATGGGGCAGGTCATTTTCTGTCATGGCTCCTAAGCTATGGAACTCTTTGCCACTGGCACTAAGGACAACAACCTCACTCTCTGTATTTAAATCACAACTTAAAGCCTATTTGTTTACCCAGTACTACCAGTCATAATTATGTTTCTTTAGACACTTTCCAACTCCTGTACTGCCAGTTGTAATTAGGGCTGCACGATAAATCGCATGCGATATTTAATGCGCATCTTGTCAGTAAAGCCGGTTCTGTAATCAGCAGTAAATTTCCATCATGTGCGTGCTTCCATATGGAGCAGCATTTACTACACAGAGGCGTATTCACTGACAAGCTGCGCAAAACTCGCTCGATTATGAACGTGGTTTTGCGCAGCTTGTCAGTCCTAGTTGTAATGCTTTCTCTAAGTATTTTTGCTATGTGTATCTGTTTTGCATTTGCTGCTCTGTGTTTGTTTGTTCGTTATGTGTTACTGTGTTGTTTCTATGTGTCTTTGCTGTATCATGATATGCAACTGCAGTCATTTTGTTGTTTCTGGACTGGGCAAATGTACAGGTGCATCTCAATAAATTAGAATGGTGTGGAAAAGTTCATTTATTTCAGTAATTCAACTCAAATTGTGAAACTCGTGTATTAAATAAATTCAGTGCACACAGACTGAAGTAGTTTAAGTCTTTGGTTCTTTTAATTGTGACGATTTATGCTCACATTTAACAAAAACCCACCAATTCAACAAATTAGAATACTTCATAAGACCAATAAAAAATTTTTTTAGGGAATTGTTGGCCCTCTGGAAAGTATGTTCATTTACTCTATATGTACTCAATACTTAGTAGGGGTTCCTTTTGCTTTAATTCAGCGTGGCATGGAGGGGATCAGTTTGTGGCACTGCTCAGGTGTAATGGAAGCCCAGGTTGCTTTGATAGCGACCTTCAGGTCATCTGCATTGTTGGGTCTGGTGTCTCTCATCTTCCTCTTGACAATACCACATAGATTCTCTATGGGGTTCAGGTCAGGCAAGTTTGCTGGCCAATCAAGCACAGTAACACCATGGTCATTGAACCAGCTTTTGGTACATTTGGCAGTGTGGGCAGGTGCCAAGTCTGCTTGGAAAATGAAATCAGCATCTCCATAAAGCTTTGTCAGCAGAAGGAAGCATGAAGTGCTCTAAAATTTCCTGGTAGATGGCTGCGTTGACTGGACTTCAGAAAACACAGTGGGCCAACACCAGCAGATGACATGGCAGCCCAAATCATCACTGACTGTGGAAACTTCACACTAGACTTCAAGCAGCTTGGATTCTGTGCCTCTCCACTCTTCCTCCAGACTCTGGGACTTTGATTTCCAAATGAAATGCAAAATTTACTTTCATCTGAAAAGAGGACTTTGGACCACTGAGCAACAGTCCAGTTCTTTTTCTCCACAGCCCAGGTAAGAGGCTTCTGACGATGTTTCTGGTTCAGAAGTGGCTTGGTAGCCATTTTCCTGAAGACGTCTGAGTGTGGTGACTTTTGATGCACTGACTCCAGCTTCAGTTCACTCCTTGTGAAGCTCTCACAAGTGTTTGAATCAGCTTTGCTTGGCTGTATTCTCAAGCTTGTTGTCATCCCCGTTGCTTGTGCACCTTTTCCTACCCAAATTCTTCCTTCCAGTCAACTTTGCTTTGATACAGCACTCTGTAAACAGCCACACATTTCTGTAATGACCTTCTGTGACTTACCCTCTTTATGGAGGGTGTCAATGTTTGTTTTCTGGATCACTGCCAAGTCAGCAGTCTTCCCCATTATTGTGATTTCAAAGAACAAGAGATACCCAGAATTTATACTGTATGGATGGTCATTTATTGAAACTCAAATGTAAATATTCTAATATTTTGACATACTGAATTTTGACTTTCATGAGCTGTAAGCTCTAATCATCAAAATTAAAACAAAAAAACTTTTGAAATTTTACTTTACATGCAATGAATCTAAAATATATGTAAGTTATTTCAAAAAGTGAAACTTTCAAGAAAAAATGAACTTTTTCACGACATTCTAATTTATTGAGATGCACCTGTATACTGTCCAACTTATCTGATTATCTGAGCTGTCTGTCTGTGACTATGTGAAATGATTGTTCATTGTGTTACTGCTTATGTAAATTTCCTTGAGCCTGGGAAAGGCTCTATATAAATGTAATATATTATTAATATTATTACATGTCTCCTGCAGGACCTGTTTGAGCCGCAGACAGGTCTGCTGAGGTATGTGCTGGAGCAGCCCTACTCCAGAGACATGGTGTGCAACATGCTGGGCCTCAACAAACAGGTACCCTCTCTCTCTCTCTCTCAGTGCTCTCTCTCCCTCCTCTGCCTCGCATGTCCATCCCCTTCTCTGTGATGAGAGGCTGACGGAGGTGGAGAGATCAGCTGCTTGTAGTTTGAGTAGTCCCACACTCCCACAGGAGGTGAATGACTTTGACCAGCCTCCACTATACTCCCTGCCAAACTAGCTGAGTTCCTTAACGAGCCGCCGCTCTCGCTCTTTCTCTCTGGGGCGGCACCTCTTGCTGTCTGCGCTTTGGGCCTGCGCCTGCTGTCTGGTAGGGAGTATCGCCACACCTGTCTCTCTCGTACCTGTCTCTGGGGGTGTGGTTTGACTTGACTGACAGGGTTACTTGGAGCTGGCCTCCTAGTCACTGTATTTGTGTTTTCTTTTTTTTCTTCCTTTATTTTTGTTCTGTCCTGTCTTGCCCCGCCCATCCTCCTCCTCCTCCTCCACTGCTCTAGACCTTGAACATTGCTCAGGTATGTTCACAATCTTACGGTTGTATTGTGACTAACCCGACTCTGGAAGCTTCCTCATAGCCAAACCGAACGATTCCATCAAATTACAATTGAAACCGATGAAGAACAACTCCAATGAAACGAGGAAACAAACGTAGAGCTTGAAATTACTGACTGCCGCGAGCAGTTGTTAGAGCATTCGAAAGATTGGCCGAGAAATTCATCCGCTTTTCCACACCAATCTTCTGCACTTTCAGACGAACTGCTCTAGACTGCTTTCTCTCTTTCACAAAATTAAACCTTTTATAAATAAAAAAACCCCCATTAATTTAGATTGTTTACTCAGACTTCTCAGCTAAGCTGTGTTTCTTTTCAATGACGTTTTAGATCAGGAAAGTCTGTTAGAGTGTGTGGGTCATTCACGGGAAACAGTGCCATTAAAGCTCTAATGTTTCAGTGTTTTTGTTATTATTTTGTTTTATTATTTAAATGTTATTGCTGAACTTTGAAGAAAACATTTTCTCACCTCACAATAGGCTGTTATCATGACATTCAATTTCAGTTTTTTTTTTTCAGTGGTTGACTAAAACTACTTTTTAAAACTCTTTTTAAACCAAACCAAACCAGTATATGTATTAACAACACTGCTATCACCACTTACCCATCCATTATTTCAACGCCATCACAGTACATTTGGGATTCATGTAATTTACAATAGATAACACGACAGCAAATACTGGTAGTGTTAATATGATGTTAATTATTTATGCGGATGTGAGTTTCTGGAAGTATCTTGTTATAAATCACACATTATGATTAAGACATAGTGAGTTAGCCCATAAATAATTAATAACCCATTCAGAATTCTTGGGGTTGAACATTAGTGTAAACATGTCTAGTAACAGCTTAACTAGTAAACATGCCACATTATTACAGTCATTATTCTTATGCTTTGTTCCAAGGTCTATGTAGAATTAGGTTTAAAATATAGGTAGAATTCATTCTTTTCCAATTTTCTTTGTGGGCATTGACCCTTGTAATGTAATGGTGATGAGTGAGAGACACGCATATTCACATAAAAACACTTTTGAAGCTATGTAAGCAATGTTTTTCTTTTACGTTCCACAAAAAAGCAGTTCAGTCTGTTAATAACAGTGTGGTGATCCATAACAGTGTTGTTAATTATATCAGTAGTAGGTCATTTGGACACACAAGGTGCCTTTTCCTGAGACTGACCCTCAATCTCCCATCAACAGATGAGAAACGACAAACTAATATTTTAATAAGTGTGATTTGATGAAATAATAAACAGACCCAAATTAAATGGATTTCCCACCCAAAAATGATCCTCCTGTCATCATCTACTCCCCTCAAGTCATTTAAACCTATGAAACTTTCTTCTGTGGAGCAAAGAAGTTATTTTGAAGAACGTTGAAATCCAAACAGTTGTGGTGGCCTTTGACTTCCAATGTTTGGACAAAAAACATTTTTTTGAGAGATTTCTCAAAATGCATTGTTTAGTGTTTCTCAGAAGGAATGACATGAGGGAGTAAGTGATGACAGAACGATCTCTTTAGCTTGCACTAATATTAATCCATGCTAGAATCACAGACACAGTCCAGTAAGTCGTGGTGTAGCTGTTGAGTAAGCGCCACACACACACACATCACTGTCCCTCTTTCAGGGATGATAAAGCTTACCTGAGAATGAAGACAATCTGTTAATTTCAAGCCCTGATCAGCACATGCTGTATGTGTGTGTGTGTGTGTGTGTGTGTGTGTGTGTGTCGTGGTGGTGGTGTCGTTCAGTGTGTGTTCAGCTGGTGTTTATGGCTCTCTCTCTCCGCTCCTTAAGCACAAACCCACCTCACAATTATTCATCTCTGTTCAGTAAACATGGATGAATTTGTGCTGCTAAAAGCAGCATAGATCGGGAAAATGAAAATATTGCACGTTTTGATTGTACAGGAGCCGGTGCTGTTAAACTGTGAGTCAGTCTCTATGGAAAATTTATCCAGTTCATCCCATAATACAGTAGAATTACACTCCTTCTGGTCATCTCTCATTACCTCCAGCAGTCATAAATCTGTTGACCTTCTTTGTCTGAGACCAATCACAACAACACATCTCCACCTACACTACTATTTGAACTTAATTTGAATATTAACCTTTGAGTTTTGGGAAGGGGTGGAGGACAACATCGATGAGAAAACACTGAGAAAGGGTTTAAGAAAAGGTTAATCTACGTGCATGTATATGGTATATTTTATATATATATATATTTTTTTAATATGTTTTATATTTTATATATATATATATATATATATGTATGTGTATATATATGTGCATTTTTTTTCTCCTCTTTCTCTCTCTTTCTTTCTCCTCTTCTTCTTCATCATCTTTTTTGTTTGGCCTCCGGTCCCCAGTAGGCTGTGACAT